>JAJPUD010007822.1:27603-40166 GCA_023553655.1 Myrmecobius fasciatus | reverse complement strand
CTTTTTAACTTAATATAATCAAAATTATCTATCTGGTGTTCAATTAAGAGTTCCAATTCTTCTTTGGACACAAATTCCTTCCTTTTCCAGAGGTCTGAGAGGTAAACTATCCCATGTTCCTCTAATTTGTTTATAACATCATTCTTTGTATCTGAATCATGAACCCATTACATCTTATTTTGGTATGTGGTGTTAGGTGTGGGTCAAGCCCTAATATCTTCCATACTAGTTTTCAATTTTCCCAGCAGTTTTTGTCGAATAGTGAGTTCTTATCCCAAAAGCTGGGGTCTCACAAATTCTGTTTTTAGGGAGTTGTTTTCTTTTTCCATTTTGTCAAATTTATTTTTTAAGGAGTTATATGCTTTTTCCTTTTCATAATTTTGTAATGAATTTTCTTCAGATAATTTCTGTGTTTTCTTTTCCAAACTCTCTTGTAGTTTTCATTACCTTTCCCCATTTTTTCTTCCAGAGCTTTTTAAAGATCTTTTATAATTTCTTCTAAGAGAGCCTTGTGTGATGGGGACCAATTTGTGTTATGTTACCCTTTGAGGATTCATCTGGAGATGATCTGCTTTTAGTCTCCTCAGGATTTCAAATCTGTTCTTCTCTTTCATCATAAAAACTATTTATGGTCAGAGTTCTTTTTGCTTATTTATTTATTTATTTTTAAGTTGAGATCTACTTTTAGGGCAAGGGAGATTGTCCAAGCTTCCTCTATAAGTGGCAGCAGCTGTACTGATTGACTTCAAGTACTGGGGGGCCATGGCCAGATTTTATGAAATTCTGGCATTTTGGGGTACATCATTTATCTTTTGTATTTATGTTGGATGTTTTATAACTTCTCTGCTGATCTACTGGCTTACAGCCAGGGCAGAGTAGCTGCTGTAGATTCCTCCCCAAAGAAAGAAAAGAAAACACTTGATACACTTGCATAGCTATCACAATTTCACTTTTCCTCAAGCTCCCATTGCCTTGGAGTAGTTCAGTCCTTTGCCATCAAGTAGTATTCACTCTCTTTTTTCCTCCCATTTACTAGCATTTCTCCCCACCCTCCCCCAAGTTGCTTCTTCTTTTTCTTTTTCCTGAGGCAATTGGGGTTAAGTGACTTGCCCAGGGTCACACAGCTAGGAAGTGTTAAGTGTCCACTACACCACCTAGTTGTTCCTCTCCAGTTGTATTTAAAGATAGTTTTCAATATTAACTTTCATAAAATTTTGAGTTTAAATTTCAAAATTCAAATTAATAAAAGAAATTATATTCATGAATGTCCATCTTTACTTTATTGTAGGTTGTTCTTTTTATTCTCTGCTGTGTGCTTTTTTTTACTTTGTTGTTTTCCTTCCTTTCATTCTCCCTCAGAAAAAGTTTTTAATGAAATACAGTACCCATTTCTATTAACAACACTAGAGAACAGAGGAATAAAGAGAATGTTCCTTAAAATAATGAATAAGTAAAACTATCATCAAGCATTACCACTACTATTCAATATAGTACTATAAATGTTAGTGTTAGCAATAAAGGAAGAAAAAGAAATTGAAGGAATTAGAATGGACAGTGAGGAAACAAAATTATCACTCTTTGCAAATGATAAGATAGTACACTTATAGAATCCTAGAGAATCAACTAAAAAACTACTTGAAATAATTAACTAGTTCAGCAAATACAGGTATTATATGAACACAAGACAATTTCCATGCAAATAAAGTCAGATCTAAACAATGAGAAAAATATCAATTGCTCATTGGTAATCATAGCTATTATAATTTTAAAAAAACCTCAGATAAGAACTCACCATTTGACAAAATTTTGGGGAAAACTGGAAAACTCTATGGTGGAAACTAGGCATAGACCAACTTCTCACATCTTACCAAGATAAAGTCTAAATGGGTACATGATTTAGACATAAAAGGTGATACTTAAAGCAAATTAAGAGAGTATCATCTGTCAGATCTTTGGGGAAAATTATATTCATTGTTGATATGACACATTTGCAAAGAAATCTAATTCCTTATGATCTCTTATTTATTATATGTGTTCTTTCCTTAAACTTGTATAAGTACTTTCTTATTAGAGATATAGTAAATGATAGTGGGCCTATATCTGAAAGAGGTCTTAAAAGAGGGAAAGGGACCCACATGTGCAAAAATATTTGTGGCGGCCCTTTTTGTAGTGGCTAAAAACTAGAAACTGAATGGATGCCCATCAATTGGAGAATGGCTGAATAAATTATGGTATGTGAGTGTTATGGAATATTAATTGTTCTGTAAGAAACGACCAGCAGGATGATTCCAGAGAGGCCTGGAGAGACTTGCATGAACTGATGCTGAGTGAAACGAGCAGAATCAGGAGATCATTATACACGGCAACAAGACTATATGATAATTAATTCTGATGGACATGGCTCTCTTCAACAATGAAATGTTTCAGACAGTTCCAATTGTTCGGTGATGAAGAAAGCCATATACACTTGTGAGAGGGATCTGAGTGTGGAACACAACATAACATTTTCATGCTATTTATTGATGTTTGCTTGCATTATGCTTCCTTTCTCAGATTTTTTTTTCTTGTAGATTCGACTTTTCTTGCACAGCAAGATAGTTGTATAAATAAGTATACATATATTCGATTTATCAAGTATTTTAACATAAGTAACATGTAGTAGACTTCCTGCCATCTAGGGGAGAGGTGGGGATTAAGGGGGAAAAATTTGTAACAGAAAGCTTTGTAAGGTCAATGTTGAAAAATTACCCATACTTATGTTTTGCAAATAAAAAGCTTTAATAAAAAAAGATAATTGTATAAATATGTATACATATATTGGATTTGTCATATATTTTAACATAGTTAACATGTATTGGACTACTCGCCACCTAGAGGAGTGAGTGGAGGAAAGGAGGGAAAAACTGGAACAGAAAGATTTGCAAGGGTCAGTGTTGAAAAATTACCCATGCACATGTTTTGCAAATAAAAACCTTTAATAATAATAATATTTAAAAAAGAGAGATATGGTAAATGGGCAAATATTGGTTTTCTCTAAGCATAAATGATCATGACACTAACAAATAAAATATGATTTTTCATTTTCCAAAGAGAGAAGAGGATGTGGATGACAAATGGAAAAAAACCATTTTCAGGAAGTCAGTTCCAATGAGCACATACTTGGTGTGCTTTGTTGTACATCAATTTACGAGTGTGAATAGAACTTCAGCTAGTGGAATTCCTGTAAGTTATATTTTTAAACTTTCATAATTTATTACATATGCTTTGGGGAATTTCTTAACTTTTTACCTCTTTTTCATTCCTTCCTTTCCTTGAAAGTTAGCTTTGCACAGTCAAGAAATCTAGCCACTTAATAGTGTTTCTACGTTTAGTGCTATGACACACCCACTTCAAAGTTTGTCACAGTCCATGACTCCTAAGTATCATCAAATCAAGTCAACAATCATTTATTAAATGTTTACCACGTATCAGGCATTGTGATAAGTGCTAGGAACATGAGTAGAGAGGAAGACAATTTCTGTCTTCCAAAGAGGTTTTATTCTAATGGTGGAAGAAAACATCTAAAAGGATACTGAAAATTAGGATTGGTTGGGAGGGGAGGGGAAGGACACAGAGAAAGTTGAGAGTCAAGAGTGGAACTTAAAGAGGAATAAAGATATGGTTGACCTGGGTACTTTCCCTAAAATAGAGAACACCTGGGAAACAACAGCTAATAACAGGAAGGTACCTTGAGGCAGAATACACTTCTAGTGTATTGAAGGAGTCCAGGAGTAGGGTGACCATAATACAGCAACAAATAGTCAACCAATTTGCAAACATTTGTTAATACCTACACATGCTAGCCATTGTCCTAATTAACAGTGATACAAAGACAAAAAAGAAACAAACATAGCCTTTTAGCAATTTGTACATATGTGACATAACAGACAAATAAACTGTACTTAGAAAAATAATGTTAAAAATTCATTGAAAATCAGATATTTGCTCCAAAATACCAAAGAGTTCAAATAAAATGCTTTCATATGAATCATTATAATCCTTTTTCTTATTTCTCTAAACTTTTATAGCACTATTTATACATCTCTTTTGAAATTATTAGGTTCTGCTGTGAATGAATGAAAAGCTAGTCATTATACACTTGCCATGTTCAAGACACTGTACCACAGTTACTTGATTACTTGACTCTCTTGATTAGATTCAGAGTTTCTCAAAGCAAGAATTCTCCCAGAACCTTAAATACAAGAAATGTTTAATAAATGTTTGTTGAATAAGACAGTGAATCGTCTTAGAAATTTGGACATAGGATAGGAGTATCTATTGACACTACTGAGGGAAAAGGAAGGTTATTTTCCAACTTTTTATGAATCTGACTCATTGATAACTAAGACACATAGTCATGTTACAGTCATACTTATTTCCCTAATTCTTGCCATGTATTCCTTACTTCTTGTACTTGGAAGTCATAGTAAAAGTGTAATAGTTCCATAGCTTGCACTAAGAGCATTCCAATGTGTGTATTAGAAATGACCAAATGTCTCCCCTCAGGTTGCTATTCAGTCAAGTCTAACACTTTGTGCCCCAGTGGACTATACTGTCCGTGGGAATTACCAATGGATTGAGGCAGAAATAAGTGATTTGCCCAGTTATTTCCACAGTATTAATGCTATTTGGTCATTTTTGACTCTGTGGGACCCCATTTAGGCTTTCTTGGCAAAGATATTGGATCTATTTACCATGTCATTCTCAAGCTCATTTTATATATGAGGAAACTGAGGTGAACATATGAATGAGGCAAAGTTAGTCTTCAAGGCCAGATTTCAACTCAGGACATTTTCTTGACTCCAGGCCCAGCACTTTCTCCAGAGTTCTATCTAAATGCTAATAAATGTCTGAGGCTGGATTTAAACTCAGATCTTCCTGATTCTAGACCCGTAGCTGCCTTCTTCAGAATTGGCTTTCCCTTGAGCAAGTGTCTCCACTCAAGTTACAATACTTATCCTGGTTGTAAGTGCTATTTTGAGATGACCTCCAGTCCCAGTAAAGAACACTCCTAGTAATTACCAGTGTGAGGTGTGAAAATGAAATACTACAGGGAAAAGCAAGACCTTTTCTACCTTGTGTTGGTTATGCAGATGATTGCCAATGACCTTTTTCCTTGCTTAATATAGCAATGAGAACTTTAAGATTGTTCTTGGCTTTCAGTACACAACAGATCTATAGTCTTTTCTAGCTAGAGTTCATTTTCTTCTGTAATTCCATTGCATCTGCATCCATTACCTATTGATTTATGGTGACATGGATTCTTAAATTATTTTCAGTTGCCATTGAAAACTTTCCTTATTTTGGGAATCTATTTTTCTAACATAAAACCTAAATTTGTCTCAAATTTTCACTGATTGCTCCTAATTCTTTGGGGTCAATTCTATTTTCCCAGTGATAACCTTTTAGACACAATTATTAATTTCCCTTAAGGTCTATCTTCAGATTTAATAATCATAGTTCCTTCCACTTGTTTGACAGTCTTCCTTTCCTTCACCATCTTGATTACCCTTTTGGACCTGTTCCAATTTTTCCAGTGTTTTTCCTAAAATCTAGTGCCTTAGGAGCTTATGGCTAAAAAGGGGAGAACTGGCCCATAGTGGAAAAAAATGGAGTCATTTAATATGCCTATGTCAATCAGTTGGGGATTGCTGAATTTCCAGACTAGGCAAGATAATGAAACCCAAACTAAACATACATCAAATTAAATCTAGTGCCCACAACTAAACACAATGCTTCCAGTATGGTTTGACTATGGCAGGACTATTATCTTCTTTGTTTTAGATACTGTATCTCTCTTAATAGCACCTAAAATTATGTTATCTTTTTTATATCACATTGTTGATATGCATTGACTTTGCTGTACATAGAAATCTTTAGATCTTTTTTCCCACCAAAATAAAACCAAATGAATGAAGTTATAATTTTTTTTTTTTTTGGCAAATTTGCCCATTTTAACTGTCTTTTCCAAGATTATACATTTTGCAAATACTATTATATAATCTATTACAAATACTAATTTCAAAGTGGACTGGACTACTTTTGAAGATATTCAAGTAGAGGCTGAATAGTCACTTTTTAAAGGACTTACAGAGAATGTTGCAATGTAGATATGAATTAAAAGATACTACCTTTCAACTATGAAGTTTTGTTATGATGCTACTATATTTTACTATATATATATGCATATGCATATATATATATACATAAATGATATTTGTGAATGTTACTGCACCAAAAGAAAGGATGTTATGTATGATTTCAGAGAGAAACTTGTATGGGAAAACTTGTATGAACTAATGTAGAGGGAAATGAGAAGAATCAGAAAAATAACATATAATAACTATACATTATAAATATATATAAACATCTTTGAAAGACTTAAGAAGTCTAATTCATCAATAAGCAAACATATTTCCAGAAAACTCATGAGGAAGTATTTGCATCCAGGGTCTATGTGTTCTTTTTCTGCAGGTGGATAGCACTTCTAATCATAAATACTAGAGAATTGTCTTGAATCATTGTATTACTGAGCTAGGTTATTCATAGATAGTGTTACTGTATACAATGTTCTCTTGGTTCCATTCATTTCATATAAGTTTTTTCAGGTTTTTCTGAGAGCACACTGCTCCTCTTTTCTTAATCAAGTACAACAACTTGTTCAGCCATTCTCCAATTCTCCCTCAATTTTTAATTCTTTGCTACCACTAAAAGAGCTGCTGTAAATATTTTCCATAGGTCATTTTTCTTTTTTGTCTGTCTTTTTTAGAATATAGACCTAGTAGTGGTATTGCTTGGTCAAAGAGTATGCCTGATTTTATTGCCCTTTGCACATAATTCCAACTTATTCTCCAGAATGGTTGAATCAGCCTATAACTTCACCAATAGTATATGAGTATTTAATTTTCCCACACTTCCTCCAACATTTGTCATTTTCCTTTTCTATCCTAATAGCCATTCTGACAGGTGTGAGGTAGTAGCTCAGAGCTAGTTTAATTTGTATTTCTTCCATTTATAGTGATTTAGAACATTTTTTATATGACTATAGGTAACTTTGATTACTTTGAAAACTCCTTGTTCATAACCTTTGACCACTTATCAATTATGGGATAGCTCTTATCTCTATAAATTTGACTCAGTTTTCTATTTGTCTGAGAAATGAAGTCTTTATCAAAGAATCTCACTGTAAAAAAAAAATGCCATCCTATTTCCCTTTTTTCTCTTTCCTTTTACCCTATTCTCAAGTGTTTTATGTCTCCTCCAAATTCCTCTCTTTTCTCTCAACTCCAATCCACCCTTTACTCCTTCTCTTCCTATTTTCCTGCATGGTGAGATAGATTTCTACACCCAACTGAGTGTGTAAATTATTCCCTCTTTGAGTCAATTCTGATAGGAATTGTGCTGCCTTTCCTACTTTCATGTGCTTCCCTTTCTTGCTTTCCCTATTTCCTTCTCCACTATAAAATCTCTTTCAGGTTGTTTTATGTCAGATAATTTATCCCATTCTATCTCTGTGCATTCTTCTTTCTTAATCCTTAATTTCATTTTTTAAGATAATTTAAGAGGTGTTTGACTCACACCTCTTCTTTCTATCTATACTCCTAATTGTCCTAATAATGAGAAAATTTTTGGAAGTCATAACTATCATTTTTCCATCTAGGAATATGAACAGTTTAACTTTATCATGTCCCTTATGATTTCTCTTTTCTGTTTACTTTTCCTTGCTTCTTTTGTACCTGGTATTTAAAAGTCATTTTTTTAAAAAAAATTCATCTCTTATTTTTTCATCAGAAATGCTCTATTTCATTGAATATCAATTCTCCCTCCCACTCCCAACCCCCAAAAGATTACACTCAGTTTTGTGGGCTAGGTGATTCTTGATTGTAATCCTACCTCCTTTGCCCTCTGGAATATCACATTCCAAGCCCTTCATTCCATTAATTTAGAAACTACTAAATCTTGTGTTATCCTGAGTGTGGCTTCAAGATATTTGAATTGTTTCTTTTTGGCTGCTTGCAGTATTTTTTCCTTGAGTTGGGAGGTCTGGAATTTAGTTATAATATTCCAGGCAGCTTTCATTTTGGTATCTGTTTTCAGGAGGTAGTAGATGGATTCTTTTAATTTCTATTATACGCTCTTGTTCTAGAGTATCAGGGCAGTTTTCTTTGATAACTTCTTGAAAGATAATGTGTAGGCTATTTTTGATCATGACTTTAAGATAGTATACTAATTTTTAAGTTATCTCTCCTGGATTTATTTTTTAGGTCAGTTGTTTTGCCACTAAGTTATTTCACATTTTCTTCTATTTTTTATCTTGTTTGATTGTTTCTTGATGTCTTTTAAAGTCATAACCTTTCAATTGTCCAATTCTGACTTTTAAGAAATTATTTTCTTCAGTGAATTTTTGTATTTCCTTTTCCATTTTGCCAATTTTACTTTTTAAGGAGTTTTTTTCTTCAGTGAAGTTTTGTATCTCTTTTTCCAGTTGGCCAATTCTGCTTTCATGGCATTTTTGTCCTCATTAAATTTTTGTATTTCATTTACTATTTGGCTTATTCTGTTTTGTAAGGTGTTCTTTTCTATGGTATTTTTTTGTGACTCCTTTACTAAACTGTCTACCCTATTTTTTCTTGATTTCTTGTATCAGTCTCATATATCTTCCCATTGTTTCCTCTGTCTTATTTGATTTTTAAAATCCTTTTTGAGCTTTTCCCAGGTCTGAGACCAATTGATATTTTTCTTTGAGGCTTTAGAAGCAGGAATTTTGATCTTGTTGTCTTCTTCTGAGTATGTGTTTTGATCTTTCTTATCATTATAGTAACATTCTATGGTCAGAATATTTTCCCAGGCTATTTCTTAACTTTTAACTATGCTAAAGTGGGACTCTGCTTCCCAAGTAGAAGGGGCACTGTTCCAACACTCAAAGGTTTTATATAGCTGTTCCTAGAGATAATTTTGGAGACTTGTAAAATTTTGGCTATTTCAAGGTGGCATGATTTTAGGAGAGTTATATTTACTACTCTTTGTACAGTTTGTGGGTTATGAGTGATCACATCTACTCTTTTCAACTTTGAAACTGTGATGAGGGTCCCTGCTCCCTTGTGGCTGTAAGTTCTGCTGTGTTAGTGCTCCCCTTTGTAGTGGAACTAAAACCTGGACTGTGACTTCGAACCGCTTATAGGCAATGCAGTAGACTCCTGCTCCTAGTGCCAGCAGAGGGACTACTATAAATCTCCTAACCTATTGTCCAACTCCCTTACATTTATGTGTTGTGAGATCTGGAAACTGCCACCAAAGCCACTCATACAGTCATTCTGAGGCCTGTTTCTGGTTTATTCCGGCCTGGTTGCAGCCTGTGCTGAACTATACTCTCTGTCTGTTGCAACAGAATTCTCTTGCCAACTTTCCAAATTGTCTTGGGCTAGAAAATTGTTTTACTTTTCTGCCACAAATTTGTTAAGATTTATTTGTTTAGATTTATTACTTTAAAGTATTTGGAAGGGTTTGGAGAAGAGCTCAGTCAAGTCCCTGCCTTTACTTTGCCATCTTGACTCCACCTCAGGTATATTGCTTTAAAAGTCTTTTATATTAGAATAATGGGGCATAGGAATCTAACAATTTGGGGAAATTAGGAGATTGCTCTTGAAGGAGATAGGGATGTAAATCTTCAAATGGAAGAGTTCACATTTTCTCCTAAAAGAAATAGATTGCGGTTTCTTGAGTTCAGTGACAAAATAAGACAGCTAATTTAAGAATATTACTTTGGCAGCTGTATAAAAGATGGCTTGTAGTGGCAAGAGACTGTGAGTAGGGAGATCATTTAGATGTCTGCAATAATTCAGGTGAAGTTATCAGTGTGAACAGAGATTAGTGGATGCATGTAAAACACATGATATAGATTTGTAGGATATAGAATTGGTGGGGATTATCTTTTGGTTCCTTTTGTGTCTCTAGTGCTTAGCACAGAACATAATAGGCACTTAATAAATAAATGGTTATTAATCTTAGCATCTGATTGGATAGTGGGGACAAGGAATTGAATGAGAGTGTGAACTTGAGGACTCTTCTTCAGATGGTAAAGAATAATAGTTAACATTTATAAAATGCTTGTTATGTTCAGGTGCTTTACAAATATTATCTCATTTGATCCTCATAAATAACCATGTGAGGTACGTACTATTATTATATAAATTTTACAGCTTAGGAAATTGAGGCAGAACTTTTTAATGATTTGTCCGGGTTCACACATTTAAGATTTGAACTCATATCTTCTTGATTCCATATGTAATACTCTGTCCACTGTGCCACATGTTGTCTATCTGAGTAGTTGGAAGAATGATAGTGTCTGTTATTAGAAATATGAGTATTTAAGTATAAAGGTAGATTTATGAAAAATGATTACAAATTCCATTTCATGCATATTGAATTTGAGTTCCTGGGGAAGTATAGGTAGAGCTGTCCATCAAGCATTTGGAGATGAAGATGATACATGTAGTGTCACTATGGGATAAGGTTTGACAACTGAGGCAATCTGTTTAAATGTTATTGGGTAGACAGAAGTGAAACACTGAAGGTTGTGAAGGAAAATGAGTTGGGTCTTAAGAGATGGAAAATAGAAGTCTCAACAGAGACTTAGAAGATCATAAAAAAGAGTTGAATAGAACAGTCAATCCAGAAACTCAGAATATCTTGTCTAATAGGTTTGCCTCAATAGATAATTGTAATTTAAGTTGAACAGTGTTTAAATGAATGCATTCACTCTCTGGTGAATGTTTTGGTGTTTACAGACTGGGATATTCTGCTGCTAAATGACTATAGGCAGAACTTGGATTTCCAAATGTCAGGCATTGTGATGGCAATATGGGGAAAAAGTGCATTTGGCTTCTAAAAAGGATGCAGATAGCAAATGGTATACAAAAGTGTGGCTATATATTTAATAGGCTGTAATCACAATGCCTTAGGTGGGGCCAGCCTGGTTCAGATAATTACAGCAGTCGTAATTAAAATTAATCTGAAGTTTATCTGAAATGCAGGGGAAGAGTGGGCTAGTGTCTGGAGAAAACTTCAAGGCAATAGAGGGTGAAAAATGAGAAGGTAGTTTTACTCTGAGCAGATCTGCTGATAGAATTCAAGTGGCCTATTGATGGAAAAATTAGCTTATCTATTTAGCATATGAGGCCTTATATTATTGTCATGGTATTAAGCCCTTAAAATTATCTTTGCCTTGTTTGCAAAACACAAAGTGCTGCTTTGATTGGGAAATCACATGCCCTTCTTCACAAGGACAATTGAGTGAGAGTATGTAGGGCTCAGCACAAAGTTTTATCACCACTTTGGGAAAAATAGTTAACAGAATGATGCTCTGATGATCTCAGTAGTGTTTTCTTTGAATATGAAGAACAGCGAGTTTTCATATACAGTCAAAGAATAGAGAAAAATTTTGTTTCTTGGCAGATTGGAAATGGAAAACCAACCAAGATAATTTAAGGGAAGCTATTTTTAGCAACATTAAAAAGTTAATGGAGCCTCTCAGGATACTTCACTTATTTCCAGAAGAGTGACACTGAGGGAAAGCAACTTAGGATACATACCTCGCATGAAAGCTAAAATTAACAATGCACATTTGGGAACAAAAAAGGGAAAATTCCAGGTTTTAATAAGTATAGTGTCAATGGTCTGGATACAAAGTTAATGGTCATTGTTTGATGATGGCTAAGAAATTGATGGTATACAAATTATTATGATACTACTATGCTGTAAAAATAATAAATACAATGAGTGTTGCAAATCACAGGAATACTGATGCAGAGTGGTTATGAGCCTGTGGAACTCTCTCTTGTTTTTCATAGTGATGACTCCCCATCTTCATCACTAATATCATTACTTCTATGTCGTCAACATACAGTTATGTATGTGATATGTCTTTTAGACAAAGAAAAAAGGAAACTGTTATTTTCACAAGTTCAAAAGAAATCATGTAATGATACATAAGTGCACACATGATTTAACAAATCATGTTGAAGATCCCTTAAAGATTGTCTTGTCCAGGTCCTTCATTTTACAGATGAGGAACATCAAATGTAGGATTTTTTTGTGCGTGTTTTTTTTTTCAAAGTAACAATAACCTTACTATATTTCTTTTTTAATTAGCTCAAAATCTATGTCCAGCCACTTCAAAGAGATACAGCTGAATATGCTGCAAACATCACCAAAGTTGTTTTTGACTATTTTGAAGATTATTTTGCAATGAATTATTCCCTTCCAAAATTAGGTGAGTTCAGTTTCATATTTCCTTGTTTCAAAATTTGCTCTCATCTGAAATTAGCTTCCTTTACTTAATATCATCATTAATCAATCAATCAACTAACTAGCAAGTATTTGTTCTGGGCATAATGTTGTTTTAGAGTCTGTTCTAATGAATAATGGATTTTTCCCAGGAGGATTGATGGTGAAGCATGTTCCTACCTCTTAAAAGAGGAGATTGACTCAAGGGTCAGTAATATGTGTGTGTGTTTGTATCTATA
>JAJPUD010007822.1:15388-27503 GCA_023553655.1 Myrmecobius fasciatus | reverse complement strand
TATATATATATATATATATATATATATGTACACGGGGCAGCTGGGTAATGAAGGGGACAAAATGCTGAGTGTGGAGTAGGATGATTCGGTTTTGTGAGTTCAAAGCTGACATCAGACACTTACTAACTGTGTGATCCTGGGCAAGTCACTTAACCCTGTTTGTCTCCATTCCTCATCTGAAAGTAAACTAGAGAAGGAAATGGCAAACTGCTCTTGTATCTCTGCCAAGAAACCCCTAAACTCACAGAGAGTTGGACACAACTGGAAAATGACATAACACATGTATATATTTAATAACATTTTAAAATAACAATAAATCTATATAATCCAAATGCAACCATTTTGGGGATTTGTTTTGCTTTACTATGCATATCTGTTACAAGATTTTTGTTTTTCTTTTTCTGGTGGAGAGATAGGAAAGAAAAAAAAAAAACAATTTTTTGTTTTAAAAAATAAAATTTAATTTAAAAAAAATCCCCAAATTGTAGATAGATAACATGATTTCCGAAGTCTCTTCTACTTTAGAATCAGTGATGTTGTGTATTTCCATCACTAATTTGGACTAATTCATAGACACTCCAAATATGAAGTTGAAATGTCATTCTGTTTCCACAAATATTTTTTCCATATTGCTCAGCATTACAGAAGCAAAACCAAGAGGAAGTGCTAGGTGAGGATGAGACCTGAACGATGTCTAAAAACAATGAAAATGAGGACAGCAAGAAAAAACAATTATATTACTACTTTTGCACTTATAGATTTTTTACATAGAATAAAAGTCAATGGAGATGAGCCATGTATAGCTAGCTTTATCTAGTTTTCAAGTGCCATGCTTATTTTTGCCATTTACACTTCTAGGTTGACTAGCAGTTATTGTAAGGGGAGCAAAGACAGCTTTCACCAGAATTAGTAAATTATTTAAGAAAACATAGAATCCATGACAGAACAACTTACCAGTCTAACTATTGCTCTTCATAGTATCTAGTTTGTCTTCCCCATTAAAACCTTACAAATGGAAGGTTTATAATAGATCCTTTTGTTCAGTTGTTCCAGTCATGTCTGACTTTTCATGGCCACTTTTGGGGTTTTTGTGGCAAAGACATTGGAGACTGAAGATGGTAACAAATGAAACTTAAAGTGACTTTTCCAGGGTCATGTATCTAGAAAGTGTCTAAGGCAAAATTCGAACTCAGATCTTCCTGACTCCAAGTTCTATCTATTGCATCCCCTACCTTAATAATGGACCTTTCTTTAAGTTAAATAATATTTCTAAATATTATTTAACTTAAAGATCTTAAAGTCTTCTAAATAGACATCCAGGATACAGTGTAATGAAAACATTCTTTGAAAAGAATTATTTGTCATACTCTAAAAATAAAGAATGTTGGAAATAATTATAATAATAAACACAATAGACTTGAAATTAGAGGATGGGAGGAAATAAACATTTATTAAGTGCTTTCTAAGTGGCAAACAGGGAGTTATGTCATGCAGTGGACAGAATTCTGGGCCTGCAGTCAGGAAGACTTGAGACCCTGGACAAGTCACGTAAGCCTCCATTTCTTCAACTGCAAAATAAACTGGTAAAGGAAATGCCAAACTACTTTAGTATTTTTCAAAGAAAACCTCAAAAGGGGTTATAAAGAGTTAGATATAACTGAAAATGGCTAAATTACATATAGCAGGCCTATACATTTGTTTTTTACAAATATTCTCTCATTTAATATTCAAAAGAATCTTGGGAAGTAAGTTACTATTATCCATCCTCCTTTTACAGTTAAGGATACTGAGGTACACAGGGTACAGAGCCACACAGCTATTAAGTGTCTGAGTCTAGACTTGTCACATACTGGCTGTGTGATTCTAGACAAGTCTCTTAACTTCTCAATGTTCTAGGCAAATTCCAAAAGATGAAATATTGCTTTTAAAAGTGTTGACAGGCAATGGGAGAAGGAGTTTCCTCACACTGGAATTCCCTCTTCCAATTAAATTAGTGATGTAGGCCCTATCCTTTTTGGTAACCCACATATTTGTCACTAATTGTAAATGTAAAAAAACAAGAAAAAGAAACTTCTTGCAATCTGGAAAATTTGTTAGACAATTGATTTTTATTTATTTTTACATCCCCCTCCACTGATTCTTTATTTTAACCAAAAGGAAAATTAGGCTATGACTCATGCAATGAAAATTCATTAGATTCCCTGCATTTAAGTTTCTAAGTATACTAAGTACAAATAAATGAAGCTCATTAAATGGGAAAGCTATGCTAGATCAGCTAATCTGTCTCTCAGTATTTTCATTGATAGTAGAGGTGGGGATAAAACTCTGTATCAGAGATGAGTCTTTACTCTGACCATTGAATCACATTGTCTCCCATCAACAGATTTAATCAGCAAGGATTTAGTATAGAGAAAAGATTGAAATTAGAATTTAGAAAGAAATTATAAGATTGGAGCTAGCACTTTATAAATGTTCCTTTGATTCGACTTTTCATTTTTTAATAATATTAGCAGTCCATTGAGAAGAAGTGTTCTATCCTGGATAAAAGACTCCTTCTATAGTCAGGAAAAAGCCAGCTCCTCCTTTGTGACAGATGTGTGATATTGGTCAAGTCAGTCTTTTATGTTTAAGATAACTCTATAACTGTAAATTAAAAATGAGTTAGTTGATTGGGGGAATTGTGTCCACACCATTCCACCACATTGATAAATTCATAGATCTAGAACAAGAGAAATAAATGCCAGAAAACCAAGTGGAATAGTAAGGCCTTAGAAAAATAGGAAACCAAGATGACAAAGGGCTGGGAAAAGATGATTCTCAGGGTACAACAATTTTTATCTGTTAGGGCTTTCTCTTGGGAAAACTTTGTTTTCCTAGCCTTGATAACTTATGCAAAGACTACAATATATAATGTAAATGATTATATTTTGAAAGGTTACTCAAAATGAAGGGCAATACTTTTGGTGAATCTGTGTTCTGGAGAACATTTTGAAATTATGCCATCATATCCTTTGGCCCAGCAATACTTCTATTATATCTCTATTAGGAGATTAAAAAAAAAAAAGGAAAAAGGAGTCATATCAAATATTTATAGCAGGTCTTTTTGTGATAGCAAAGAGTTGGAAACTGAAGGAATACCCATCAATTGAGGAATGGCTGAACAAATTATGGTATAAGAATGTGATGCAATATTATTGTGCTGTAAGAAATGATAAAGGGAATGATTTTAGAAAAATCAGATCCAAAGTGAAATGAGCAGAACCAGAAGAACAATTTACAAAGTAATAGCAATATTGTAAAGATAATCAACTGTGAAAGACTGAGTACCCTGGTTAATACAATAATACAACACAAAGGATTTATGCTAGTCACCTCCAAAGAGAGAACTAATTGTTTTAGAGTGAAGAATGAAGTGTATTAGTTTTCTTTTCTTTATTTTCCTAGTTTAAATTTTTTGGACTATGGTTAATACAAAAATATATTTTGCATGATTTCATTTGTATAATTGGTATCATATTTCTTCCCTTCTCAATGGGTGAGAGAAGGGTGAAGGGAAAGAGAGAACTGGACCTGAAAATTTAAAAAGGATTTAAAATGGAGAGCAGAAAAAAAAATAATAAAACCATCTTATTCTTGAGATTTTTAACTGTCCAAGTATCTAGTATACTAATAGCACTGTCAAAGTGCATTAAAATCTTTGTAGCAATGGGAAGATCCTATGGAAATTTTGAATGTAAAGAAATTGAAATAATTGAAAATTATTTAGAAATTAGTGATAGATGGATTTTTGTTCCCCAAATCTAGGATGATAATTTTATTGTTTTTTCTACAGATGCACATATTTCTCACATGGAAAAAAAAAAAGCAAAAAACGATGTTTTCTTTTTTTTCACACCTTAGATAAAATAGCCATTCCAGATTTTGGCACTGGTGCTATGGAAAATTGGGGTCTTATCACATACAGAGAAGCCAATTTACTTTATGATCCTCAGGAGTCAGCCTCTTCAAATAAACAGAGAGTGGCTACTGTCGTGGCTCATGAACTTGTTCACCAGGTAATGATACCCCAAAATGGTAGTCGGGACAGTAGGGAAATAGAAGTGGTTAAAAATCCCAGGAACAAGCAGAATAAATAAAAAAATAACAAAACAACAAATCTTTTTTTGTGTGTGTGTGCACTCTATTAAAAATCTCAGTGTTAATGAAGATTTTTTTTTTTATCCAGACCTGTGATTTCATGAGTAAGATCTCCCTCTACTAATCAAGACCAGCAAAATCTTTGCAATTTATAATCTCAACAAGTTGTCTGAGAATAAATGATTTGCCTAGAGTCATGGAACTAGAAGATGTCTGAGGCGGAACTTGAATTACAAAAATTTATTGAGTAAAGTTCAGGACTTGAATCCAGATTTGACTTCAAATCCTGCCTCGGATTCTTAGCAGCTGTGTGTCCCTGGGCAAATTCCTAAACTTCTCTCTACCCAAGTTTCTTTATCTGTAAAGTGGTGATAATAATAGCTACTGCATCACAAGATTGTTGTAAAGATCAAATGAGAAAACATATGAAAAGTATTTTGCAATATTTAAGGTGCTACAACTACTATTATTACTATTGTTGTAAGAAATTTGCTTTTTACCTAGATCTTCGAGGATATTCTCTTATAGTTTTATAATCTGCACATGTTGTATGAATAAAGATTTTAAAAAGGCATCTTTTATCATTTCAGTGGTTTGGCAATACTGTGACCATGGATTGGTGGGAAGACTTGTGGCTAAATGAAGGATTTGCTTCTTTCTTTGAATTCTTGGGAGTAGATAATGCAGAAAAAGATTGGCAAATGGTAAGTATGTTTCTGTGTTAGAAACTATCCTGGAGGTT
The DNA here is from genome assembly GCA_023553655.1 of Myrmecobius fasciatus. Classification (NCBI taxonomy): domain Eukaryota; kingdom Metazoa; phylum Chordata; class Mammalia; order Dasyuromorphia; family Myrmecobiidae; genus Myrmecobius; species Myrmecobius fasciatus. The sequence continues at coordinate 22,624 of JAJPUD010007822.1, read as the reverse complement.
GGGAAGTGAAACAATCCCAATTCTGAAAAATCATTTAGAGCTCACATTTCAAATTTATAAAGCACTTCTTCAATTTAACTTAATTCACATCCACATTCATATTTATACGGTGCCTTTGGTTATACCCACAGGGAGAAGAGAGACTTGGGGTAGAGGACTGAGCTGCCAGACAAACAATTTACCTAGATTTCCAAATTTTAGGGTCTGTCGACTTTTTAAAAAAATTTGTGCAATCCTTTTAAACATATTTCCATGTCAAGAAATTTATTCAAGAAAAGCAGGAGAAAAAAAAACTATGAGAAAGAAAACAAACAAAAAATGTGAAAACACTATGATTTGATTCACATTTCAGTCTCCATAGTTCTCGTTTGGATACAATTGGCATTTTTCATCTCAAGTCTATTGGAATTGCCTTGAATCACCTCATTTTTGAAAAGAACCAAGGCCATCACAGCTGTTCATCACATAATCTTGTTGTTACTGTGTAGTGTTCTCCTAGTTCTGTTCACTTCACTCAGTATCAATACATGCAAGTCTTTCCAGTGTTTTCTGAAATCAGCCTGCTCATCATTTCTTATAGAACAATAATATTCCATTTCATTCATATACTATAACTTATTCAGCCATTCCCCAACTGATGGGCATCCGTATAGTTTCTAGTTCCTACAAAAAAAGCTGCCACAAACATTTTTTCTCATATAGGTCCTCTTTTCCCTTTTTTAATTATCTTGTAATTATCCCAGTAAAGATAACTACCAGATCAAAGGGTATGCACAGTTTGATAGCCCTTTGGACATAGTTCCAAATTGCTCTCCAGAGTGATTGGATCATTTCACAACTCCACCCAACATTATATCAGTATTTCAGATTTTCCCATATTCCTTCCAACATTTATCATTATCTTTTCCTGTTATCTTAGACAATCTGAGAGGTGTGAGGTAGTATCTCAGAAGTGTCTTAATTTGTATTTCTTTAATCAGTAGTGATTTAGAATATTTTTTTCATATGATTAGAAATTTCTTCATCTGAAAATTGTCTGTTTATATCCTTTGACCATTTAACAATTGAAGAATGACTTGTATTCTTATAAATTTAAGTCTGTTTTCTATGTATGTTGAAAATGAGGCCTTTATCAGAAACAATTTTTCCCCTAGCTTTCTGCTTCCCTTCTAAAATTGGCTGCATTAGTTTTGTTTGTGCAAAAGCTTTTAAATGTAATGTAATCAAAATTATCCATTTTGTGTTTCATAACGTTCTTTAGCTCTTCTTTGTCTGCCTTGACTTTGATACTTGAAGGGCTTTGTAGGAAAGAAAAACTAGAGCCATGAAAGAGAAAAATTCCATGGAGAAAATCCCTAGTCTCTCTGTTCTCTGTGAAGATGGCCCAAAGCAAGTTATATTGATCAAGAACATACTGTCTGCCAGGCACTATGTTATCTAGTAGACATTTGTTTTTATTTTTGAGTTGTTCCAGTCACATCTGACTCTCTTGAACACATTTGAGGTTTTTTTTGGCAAAGATATTGGAATGGTTTATATTTCCTTCACCAGTCATTTAACAGATGGTGAAACTGAAGGATTGAGTGGCTTGCCCAGGATCACACATCTAGTAAGTGTCAAAGATGAGATTTGAACTCAGCTCCTCTTGATTCCAGGACTGGTGCTCATCTAGCTGCCCTTTGCCTCTAGGGATACAAAGGCAAAAATGAAATAGTCCCTAATATTTAAGAAACTTAGAGCATGTTCAATTTATCTATTTGTTTAGGAATTTATTCATTGCTTTATCCATTCATCTGTTGCCTCCTATGTGCAAAGGAATACACTAAGCATTGGGATGTAAAGTGGTACAAGACAAAATACCTTTATTCTCAAAGTTGTACATGAGGAAGATTAGTTAGCTGGTGGTATGGGCAGTACATTATTAATTCGAGTTAGAATGGAAGTAAGAAGACCATTTATATTCTCCCACAAACCTTCAGATAACTCTGTTGCTAACAATTGAAAGTTGGGGAAATCAGAGGAGTTCAGAGGAGGACATTTTACAGCAAATCTGGAAAAGAATAAGCATACTATTGTTTGTGTTTTACAGATGAGAAAATTGAGATTTAGTGATGCGAATTGACTTGTGTACAGTCAGAGTCAATATAGATTAGAACTCAGGTCTCGGCTCCAAGTCAACTCTGTCTTATTCTTTATTCTGCCCCAATATCCTCCACTCCATTACCTCTTAGACAGTGATTAGGCAATATGGAAAATGCCATGTGTTTGAGAGAAGGAAAAAAGTGAAAAGAGCTAGAGAGTATGTAAGGAGAGGCAGGGAAAATAAGAGTAGCCAATTTCTTCTATCTATCTAATTCAAAGCAGCTTGCACACTGTGCTAATTCTATATTCCAGAAAAGGGGCCTAGAACAGGAAGTCAGGAACTAGCTATCAAGGGTTATTTTATGGATGAACCTATCATCAACATACATTAGAATTGATATTTGACATTTTTTCCCCTTAAATCCCTGAAGCAAGAAGGGAGTGTATGTAGAAGATGTGTGTGACCTTGAATAAATCCCGTACCCTCTGAGCTTAAATTTTCTCAAAGGTAAAATGACAGGGTTGTACTTGATCTATGTGGCCTCTTAACCTCTAAAGTCAAGGATTCTTCATATTTCTACCTCATGTCAATTAAAATACAACAATATTTTATTGTTCCAACAATAGCAGCAGCACCAGCAAGAACCACAATTGTTAAACAGTTGGTGTACCTATTTATATGTAATATGAGCAGTGGGGTAAAGATAAAGAGATAGGGATCATAGAGAATTTCAGATAGTTTGTGTAGCTAACTTTGTGAACTATTGCCCTCTAATGGATAAAACCAAAAGAAGAATTAGACAGAAATTTCCCATAGTGTTCAGAGGAGTTTTTATAACATATTTTCCAAGGGCTGAGAAGAAGGATTTGGTGGAAAAAAGGTACAAGTGTTGGTAAAAACAAAATCCTTTAACAATATATTGATCCACATTTAAATATTTCCAGTAAAACAGAAAATTGAGGAATTTTATATGAAAAATTACTTTTCAAGATCAAATTATTTTGCTTTATTTCTTTGCTGGCTAATAATAGGGTTTAAAAGCACTATTCTCTAAGATAAATAAATATCCCACTTATTCCAAAAGTAACCCACTTTAACCAATCAAGACATAATGAACATTGACACTGTTTCTCCATGTTGGGACTGGGGTAGGTAGAATGAGGAACTCAATTTATATTTCCCTTATGTAATAACATTTAAAGTTTTTTTGAATTGTTCTTTTTAAAATTATGAGCATGACAGTCATCAGCAAACATAAATATTCCAACATACAAAGAAAAATAGGATTTTGTATAATAAAACTGAACTTTGTTTTTTGTCTTTATAAAAGGTGGGGCAGCTAGGTGGTGCAGTGGATATAGCACTAGTCCTGAAGTCAGGAAGATCTGAGTTCACTTTTGGTCTCAGCACTTCTTAGCTGTGTGACCTGGGCAAATCACTTAATCCCAATTGCCTCAGGGAAAAAAAATGTACTTAATTTAACAAAGTAGTGACAGAATTGTCCTTTGTGTTTCCTTTTGAACTTCCTTTTTCAACTTATTTTTAAAAAGTTTTATTGATGTTATTTTCTTCTTTTTTTCTTTTGTTTGGTATCTTTATTATTTCCCATTTATTTCCACCCCCTTCCCCAAGCCTTCTATACGAAATTAGTGTAGTCAGACAACACAATTTAATATAGTGGCCTTGTCAGAAAATAAATGATTCTTTTTGCATCTTTGAATTATCCCTCTTCTAAGAAGCAGGCATTCATCATCATCAGTCTTCTGAAATCATGATGGAACTCAGTGTATTTGGTGTTGGTAGATGCTTGTGTCTCCTAAACTGTCATATGAGGGAAAGCAGGAGATATGAACAGCTAAGCAGCTAAGGTTTATACATTATATATATACACACACACACACACACACATATATATGTGTATATATGTATAAATTATACATATATATTATTGTTATTATTATTTTGCTTTTTGCTGAGGTAATTGAGGTTAAGTGACTTGCCCAGGGTCACACAGCTAGGGAATGTTAAGTGTCTGAGACCAGATTTGAACTCAGGTCCTCCTGACTTCAGGGCTGGCGCTCTATCCACTGCACCACCTAGCTGCCCCTATATATATGTGTGTGTGTGTGTGTGTGTGTGTGTGTGTGTGTGTGTGTGTGTGTGTATTATGAGACAATTGGGATTAAGTGACTTGCCCGGGTTACACAGCTAAAAAGAATTGTGTCCAATCCTGTATTTGAACTCAGGTCCTCCTGACTTTAGGTTGCTCTATTCACTGTGCTAAAATTAAATCCCATGCTAAAAAAAAAATCCCAGCTGCCTGGGATTAATTAGTTAATGTATGAGGGGCCACTGCAAATTTTTCCATCCACATGGAATTAATATGTGAGCCTAAATTTTACCTCTTACCACCCAAAAAAAAAAACTACTTCGAAGGATTTTTTTTTAAAGTGATTTTGTTTGTATATGTAATTTAGATATATATTATATGTATTTTATGAGTATATAAATCATAGTTCTAGTTTGTAGATGTAAATCATAAGGTATGAAATAATTAAATGACACCCAAATTTTCTGTACCATGAAGTTCAATCTCCTTCCTTTATACTTTTGTATAAGCTATCTTGATCACTTGGAATGCTCTACCTCCTAGAACCTCAAGGCTTCACTCAGGAGCCACCATTTTCCTGATCTCTCCTGATTCCCCTAGATTTTTATGCTCTCTGCCTCTCCAAATTAAATTCTATTTCTCTATTTAATGGCGCATCTTCACCTACTAGCTCCTTTGTTGACTCACAAAATTGTAGATCTATTTTACAGATGAGTAAACTGAGGTCCAGAGAAGTTAAAAGATTTATGGGTAGGAAGAGGCAGTTGTAGGATCTGAACCTCAGTAGCTGACCCTCACTTCATTGCCCTTTTCATTGTTGGAGGATTACTTCACATCCTTCTTTTGCATCTCTTGTGCCTAGAATAGTGTCTTGGACATCTCAAGTATAAGGAGGAAATCTAGTTTTCTCGAATTAGGCACTTCTTGTTTCAGGAACTGACCTCTATCAAGACAGATTCTACATAATTGTACTCTGATTTAGTAGGTAAATCCTAAGGAATTGTCTAAAGCACATCTGTGCCTTAAATCCAAGGTTGACCCAGTTTGACTCCAAGTCAATCTTGCCTCCACCTTACTAGGTCCTTGTTTAATAAATGCTTGGTGAATTAAACTACTGTAAAAAACAATTGTATTACATATATGCTTTATTCTGTTTTCCAGCGTGACCAGATGTTACTTGAAGATGTTTTGCCTGTGCAAGAAGAGGACTCCTTGATATCTTCTCACCCAATTGTTGTAAATGTGACAACTCCTGCTGAAATAACCTCTGTATTTGATGGAATATCCTATAGTAAGGTACAAGAAACGTTGCCTGGCTGTGAAGTATTTTATTTTTGGTTACGTGACATTCTCTGATTAGTAAGTACTCTTTAGCTGAACTGAAATCTACAAATTCATCTCACTGTACTTACAACCAAAGCTTATTAAAAATTTTTTTTCTTCCACTTAACAGAATTTAAGTTTCAATATTCACTTTTATAATATTTTAGTTCCAAAATTTTCTCCCTCTCTCTGTCTCTTTCCTCTTCCCCAACACTGCAAACAATCTGATATGGGTTATACATGTATAATTATATTAATTATATTAATCATATTTACACAGTCATTTTGTGAAAGAAGAATCAGAACAAAAGGGAAATAAAAAATTGTTTTGTTTCTATTTATCCTGATATATGATTATTTGGGTTTTATGGGTTTAAAAGTATTTTCTCTGGTTTGTTTAGAGGTAGAAAACAATAGCCTCAGGCATGTGGATAATAATAGGTCCTGCAATGGGGATGGATCTTATTCTTAGTAAGCATCAAAGGGTGCTTCAGATTAACTTTTTTTTTTCTTTTTGCTGAGACAATTGGGGTTAAGTGACTTGCCCAGGGTCACACAGCTAGAGAATGTTAAATGTCTGAGACCAGATTTGAACTCAGGTCCTCCTGACTTCAGGGCTGGTGCTCTATCCACTGTGCCACCTAGCTGCCCCTCAGATTGACTTTTAAATCTTTTTTCATCTGGAAAGAATTGCTAGGGAAAGTGAGGGATCAGCCATATACCATTCCTGAATGCATTATGAAGAGGGGAGTATTCTCCATCTGTTTTAAGTCCTTGTGGGAAATGCTTAATAAAAGAAATGTTTCCACATGGTTGAACCAAGTGATTTTATTTGGCCCTAAAATATTATTTTAGTGTAAAGGAAAAGCTTTCCTCTTGCTATAGAATTAGAAATATGCAGGATCATCCTTATCTAACTTTCCCTTTGAAATGCAAGATGGCTCTCTGCACAGCTAATATTCCCTCAATTTTCACCATGTCCATATTTTTAAGGTTCTCCTTTGCTATCAAACCTTTTCTACTCCTACCCTTTTGCTTCTGGCATATGTAATAGCCTAGAAAAGAAAGGCTGATCTAACATATTCTATTCTTGTGAAACACCTAGTCAATAAGGAACATATTATTGTTTAGTCACATCTGACACTTCATGATTCCATTTGAGGTTTCCTTGGCAAAGATACTAGATTGCTATGCCATTTTCTTCTCCAGATAATTTTACAAATGAGCAAACTGAGGCAAATAGGATTAAGTGACTTGTTCAGGGTCACATACCTAGTAAGTGTCTGAAGCCATATTTGAATTTGGAAAGATGAGTCTTCTTAACTCTAGTCCTGACACTATTCATTGAGCCACCTATTTGCCCTTGTAAATGTTAGCTGTCACTATTAACATCACAATTCAGCATATGTTACAAAAAGGAGAGGGAGAATAGAGATATTAACTAGATAATTCAAGCAAAATAAGCCTTAAAAACAACAGTAAGGAGCAAAGGAGTTTGGGTCTGACTTCTCCAAAAGGGCTAGCTAGAAATTACATTTTGCCAGAGGATTTCTTAGCTTTCTACTTATTATTAACATCATCATTTTTAAATGATAAAATAAAAAGACATTTATTTGTTGACCAGTTTTACCTTGAATTTATTTTATTATACATAATAGAAATGGTAGTCCTAAACACACACACACACACACACACACACACACACACACACACACACACA
>JAJPUD010007822.1:0-15378 GCA_023553655.1 Myrmecobius fasciatus | reverse complement strand
CACACACACACACACACACACACACACACACACACACACACACACACCCTATCCATTTCTTTTTCATTAGGAGGGCTCCATCTCCTGGTTTATTGAAAGAAATTCAATGGCTTTCTATATAAAATTCCCAAGTTTAAAAAAAAAAAAAGTTTCAACAATTTCTTTGTGGTATTGATCAAACTTTATTTTGTTTGTTCTAGAAATTTGTACATAAATTGTGTTAAGTAATTAATCCACAATTGTGTTCAATCATAACGAAAGAATAAGAGTATTTTGGAAGCTGTTAACTGACAAACTTTACTTCCTAAAATTTGGAACCAACAAATGTTTCTTAAAAGAAACAAAATCTCTTTAAATTTTTATCACAACAAAATGTCTTTTATTCTTTGTTTTTATACTATAGACTGATTCAAAAAGTAAATTTTCTCTCTTTTTTTTCCTTAAGGGAGCCTCCATTCTTAGAATGCTTGAAGACTGGATAACCCCAAAGAACTTTCAGCTTGGATGTCAGGTATGATTTGTTATTTCTGATACTGATGGGAGACTGATTGTGAAGGGTAGGAAAATGAAATGGAGCAGAAAGACATGAGGTCATTGAATCTCTGTCTACCTGAACATCTAGTGCTGAACATCTAGCACTCCCAAGAAGTCAACCATTTTATTTTCAAACAGCTTTCATTGTTAGGCATGTTCATTCCTATACTGAGCAAAACTCTGTCTCCCTATCACTTGCCCCAACTAGAGGTAGCTCTCTTCTGGAGTCAAACATAGTAAATTGAACAGTTCCCTAAATATTCTTACAGGTTTGCCTCATTCATAAACCTTCTATCACTTCTATTATCTTGAGGACAGGCTTTCTTAACTTGGGGGGGGTATGAGCTTTTTTTTTTTTTTTTTTTTTTGGTTAAAGAAAATGGTTTGATAATTGTATACAATCTTTGCAATCCTATATATTTTGTATATTTAAAAACATTATTTGGAGAAAGGGTCCATAACATGTATGAGCTTTTTTTTTTTTTTTTTTTTTTGGTTAAAGAAAATGGTTTGATAATTGTATACAATCTTTGCAATCCTATATATTTTGTATATTTAAAAACATTATTTGGAGAAAGGGTCCATAACATTCACCAGAATGCCAAAAGATCCAAGATACAAAAATGGCTAAGAACTTCTGCTTACAATAAAATATGGACTTCTCAATGGTACATTTAAAGTCTTTCACAGTTTGGTTTAGCCTTCATTTCACAAAGTATATGTTCCAATCAGACTCTATTATTTAGACTATTGTACTGAACTTCATTTCCTTCCTGCATTCATTTCAAAAAGCTAATCCCCCAAATGCAGCATCTATTACATCTCAGTATGTCAAAATCCTTCTCTGTTGCCTCATGAAGTTTCTCAGATTCTGAAAATGATCTCTCTTTCTTTGAATTTTCCTAAAGTTCTTATTTGAGCATATGCCAATTCAACAGAATTCAACAAACATTTACTTTTTTTTTTTTTTTTTTTTTTAAGCAATTTTTGATCCTGTCCAACTCTTTGTGACACATGGGCAGGGATGGGAGACAAAATGATCAGGATCTGTAATTGGTATAGTTTCCTAAGTCCCAATACAACTGATACTCACACTTATAGAGATAGCATGGGGACCTGGAGGGATTAAATTTCTGGGACTGGACTTGAAATGGTTCTCTAGAATGGGTGGCAGGGAAAAAAAAAAAACTAAAAAAAAAACCTAATGGATTTATTAGTTGAAATTCACTAACAAATACAAATGCAAAAGTAGGACAGTGTCTGCTCTGAGAGATAGATGGTAAGGGAAAAACACCTGGATAAAGAAAATTCAAAGTACATAGAAAGTAAAGCAAAATAATTCCAAGAAGGAAAGAACACTGATGATTAGGTTCTTGTGGAGGAGATGGTATCTCAACTAGGTTTGAAAGCAAGCTAGGAATTCTATAAGATGAGACTTGAAGGAGGGAAGTAGGGAGATGGGAATTTCAAACTTGGGAGACCTACCTGTTCAAAGACACCAGTACATGAGATGGAGCATCAGGCACAAGAACAGTTTAGTGGGACAGGTTTTTTTGAAATAGACAAATGTGTAATAGAAAATGATATAAAATGAGTGGAAAGGGAGATAAGTAACTATAATTATATGATAATTGACTTTTAAATCATTTTTTATCTGGAAAGAATTACTAGGGAAACTGAGGGATCAGCCATATACTATTCCTGCGTGCATTATGAAGATGGGAATTTTCTTCATCTGTTTTAAATCCTTGTGGGAAATGCTTAATAATTCAGAGCTTATATTTTATATTTTGTACTTAATCCTAGAAGCATTAAGGAGTCACTCAAGATTTTTTTTTTAATTGGGGGGCTGAAATGATTATATCTGCTTTTTGAGAACATCCATCTAGCCACTATGTGGCTACTAAGAAAAAGAGACTGGAAATAAGGAGACAAATTAAAAGGCTATTTTAGCAATCAAGGTAAGAGACAATGCTAAGTTCCTGCACTAGTGTAGAGACTGTGTGAGAGGAGATAAAGGGATATATGTGAGCGGTGGTGTGGAATGGAAAGGATCTGAAAATAGAATGGCTATATGAGAGAGGGGAATAGATAGGGAAGGGGAAAGGATGACTGACATTGGGAAACTACGTGATTGGGTTACATTTCATATTCTTTCCTTTTATCTCCCTCCCCCAACTTTGTGATAAATTGTAATGTCTTTCAGGGAAGGGTTTATAGTTTTTTGGTTTTTTTTTTTTTTTTGGCTGAGGCAATTGGGGTTAAGTGACTTGCCCAGTGTCACACAGCTACAAAATATTAAGTGTTTGAGGCCAGATTTAAACTCAGGTCCTCCTGATTTCAGGGCTGGTGCTCTATCTGCTGTGCCATTTAGCTGCCCAGTTTGTGGCATTTTTAATCATTGTTTTCAATCCTTTCAACATAGTGTGTAATTTCATATGCCATTTCTTTGAATATTCTAAGACATTAGGTCATATCTTTTCAAAGTCCTATTTAATAGAAAGATGGCTTCTTTTTCCTTTCTTTTTTCCATTGGGATACAAATCCAGAAAACAAGGAGGAAGAATCCTCAGTATCAACTTTACAGTATCCTTTTCTGCAAAGTCCTAGGATTAGAGATTCATTCATTTATTCATTTATTTGTTTTTATCCAGGATCTAGTAGCTTCCACTTTATTTTTTCTCCAATATATGTATACATATTTATGCAATTATCGTGTCACACAAGAAAATTGCAAAATAAAATGCAAGCAAACAATAACAAAAAGAGTGAATATGCTATGTTATGAACCACACTTATTCCCTCAGGACTTTCTTTGGGTATAGATGACTCTCTTCATCCTTGAACAGTTGGAACTGGTTTGAATCATCTCATTGTTGAAGACAGCCATATAGGATCATAGATTTAGAGCTAAAATCAATCAACATGCATAGTAATCAATTTATTACAGTCCTAAATGTTGGAGAACCTTAGAAGTCATCTCATTTTATCCTTAAGGAAACTGTGACTCAGACTAACTGGTCCAAGAACACATGGTGGTTAAGTCAAGATTTAAATCCAAGCCTCCTACCTAAATCCATTCATCTATCTCCACCTTGTAACCTATAGCCTCCCTTGAAAAAAAAGCATAATATAGTACCTAAGCACTACTACTTGATTATTACTGGTGACATTCATAACTTAAAAATATTTACTATTCAAAAATTGGTTAATGAACACAAAAATTATTAAGCACTTATTTATTTTTATTTTATTTGCAAAACATATGTATCGGTAATTCTTCAACATTAACCCTTACAAAGCTTTCTGTTACAAATTTTTCCCCCCAACTCCCCACCCTTTCCCTAGATGGCAGGATATCCACTACATGTTAATTATGTTAAAATACTTGACAAATCGAATATATGTATACATATTTCCACACTTATCATTGTTGTGCAAGAAAAATCGTATCTACAAGAAAGAAAAATCAGATAAAGGAAACACAATGCAAGCCAACATCAATCAAGAGTATGAGAATGTTATGTTGTGGTCCACATTTCACATCTCTCTCTCTGAGTGTATATGGCTTTCTTCAGTGAACAATTGGAACTGGTTTGAAGCATTTCATTGTTGAAGAGAGCCATGTCCATCAGAATTGATCATCATATAGTCTTGTTGTTGCCATGTATAATGATCTCCTGGTTCTGCTCATTTCACTCAGCATCAGTTCATGCAAGTCTCTCCAGGCCTCTCTGAAATCATCTTGCTGGTTGTTTCTTACAGAACAATAAAATTCCATAATATTCATATACCATAATTTATTCGGCCATTCTCCAATTGAAGGGCATCTACTCAGTTTCCAGTTTCTAGCCACTACAAAAAGGGCTGCCACAAACATTCTTGCACATGTGAGGCCCTTCCTTTATGATTTCTTTGGGATATAAGCCCAATAGAAATACTGCTGGGTCAAAGGGTATGCACAGTTTGATAACTTTTTGAGCATAGCTCCAAATTGCTCTCCAGAATGGCTGGATCTGTTTACAGCTCCACCAACAATGTATTAGTATCCCAGCTTTCCCACATCCCCTCTAACATTCATCGTTATCTTTTCCTGTCATTTTAGCCAATCTGACAGGTGTGTAGTGGTACCTCAGGGTTGTCTTGATTTGCATTTCTCTGATCAATAGTGATTTGGAGCACCTTTTCATATGACTATAAATAGTTTTAATTTCATCCTCTGAAAATTGTCTATTCATATCCTTTGACCATTTATCGATTGGAGAATGGCTTGAATTCTTATAAATAGGAGGCAATTCTCTATATATTTTAGAGATGAGACCTTTATCAGAACCCTTAAATGTAAAGATGGTTTCCCAGTTTATTGCTTCCCTCTCATACTCAACTGCATTGTTTTTTTTTTTTTGTACAAAAACTTTTTAACTTAATATAGTCCAAGTTATCTATCTGGTTTTCAATTGAGAGTTCCAGTTCTTCTTTGGATATAAATTTATTCCATCTCCATAGGTCTAAGAGGTAAACTATATTACGTTCCTCTAATTTACTTATAGTATCACTCTTTATATCCAGAGCATGAACCCATTTAGATCTTATCTTGGTATGTGATGTTAGATGTGGGTCAAGCCCTAATTTCTTCCACACTAGTTTCCAATTTTCCCAGAAGTTTTTGTCAAATAGTGATTATTTATCCCAGAAGCTGGGGTCTTTGGGTTTATCAAAGACTAAATTGCTATAGTTATTGCCTAGTTTGTCTTGTGATTCTATCCTATTCCACTGATCGACTAGTCTATTTCTTAGCCAGTACCAAATGGTTTTGATGACCGCTGCTTTGTTTTAGATCTGGTACAGCAAGTCCACCATCATCAGCCTTTTTTTTCATTAATTCTCTTGAACTCTTGACCTTTTGTTCTTCCAAATGAATTTTGCTACTATTTTTTTCTAGATCTGTAAGATAATTTCTTGGGAGTTTGATTGGTATGGCACTAAATAAGTAAATTAGTTTGGGTAGTATTGTCATTTTTATTATATTCGCTCAGCCTACCCATGAGCACTTAATGTTTTTCCAATTGATTAGGTCTGATTTTATTTGTGTGGCAAGTGTTTTGTAGTTTAGTTCATATAGTTCCTGACTTTCCCTTGGCAGATAAATTCCCAAATATTTTATACTATCAACAGTTATTTTGAATGGGATTTCTTTTTGTATCTCTTGCTGCTGAACTTCATTGGTAATATATAGAAATGCTGATGATTTATGTGGATTTATTTTGTATCCTGCAACTCTGCTAAAGTTGTGAATTGTTTCTAGTAGTTTTTTAGTTGAGTCTTTAGGGTTCTCTAAGTGTACCATCATGTCATCTGCAAAGAGTGATAATTTAGTTTCCTCATTACCTACTCTAATTCCTTTAATCTCTTTTTCTTCTCTTACTGCCAAAGCTAACATTTCTAAGACAATATTAAATAATAATGGTAACAGTAGGCAGCCTTGTTTCACTCCTGATCTTATTGGGAATGGTTCTAGTTTGTCTCCATTACATATGATGCTTGCTGATGGTTTTAAGTAGATACTACTAATCATTTTAAGGAAAAGCCCATTTATTCCTATACTCTCCAGTGTTTTTAATAGGAATGGGTGTTGTATTTTATCAAAGGCTTTTTTTGCATCTATTGAGATAATCATATGGTTTTTGTTAGTTTGGTTATTAATATAATTGATTATGCTAATAGTTTTCCTAATATTGAACCAGCCCTGCATTCCTGGTATAAATCCTACTTGGTCATGGTGTATTATCCTGGGGATAACTTTCTGTAATCTCGTTGCTAAAATCTTATTTAAAATTTTTGCATCAATATTCACCAGGGAAATGGGTCTATAGTTTTCTTTCTCAGTTTTTTCCCTACCTGGTTTAGCTATCAGTACCATATGTGTGTCATAGAAGGAATTTGGTAGTACACCTTCTTTCCCTATTTTTTCAAATAGTTTATATAGTATTGGGATTAATTGTTCTTTGAATATTTGGTAAAATTCACATGTAAATCCATCTGGCCCTGGAGATTTTTTCTTAGGGAGTTGATTAATAGTTTGTTCTATTTATTTTTCCAAAATGGGGCTATTTAAATAATTTATTTCCTCTATTGTTAACCTAGGTAATCTATATTTTTGTAGATATTCCTCATTAAGCACTTATTTATGATAAATATGATGCCAAACCTGGGGTATAAATATGAAAATAAGTGTTTCTGCCCTCAAGGATCTTACATTCTAACAAGGCAGGACTTTTTACCCTGGGTCCTTAGATAGTTTCAGATTGTTCAAGAACACAAATAGGGAAAAAATACATTTCACTGACCACTAACTGAAATTTACATTTCCTTCAATTATGGATATAAGCCACAAACAATATTTTGAAAATGGGTTTTATCAGAGTGCCAAAGGTTTCCCTGAAGAGATCCACAAAGAAGGGTAAGAATCTCTGTAATAAGTGGATGCAGTATCTATAAGGGAATTATGGCCAGGAGAGTAGTTCTAAATTTTAGTCTCAGATATATTTTTTAAAATAGTGCAAGTAAAATCATGTGGGATTTGATTGATGTGTCCATTCTGGTTAAAATTGTACTACTGATTTCATTACAGGTTTTTGAGTAAGAGGTAGAAAAAGTTGAGAGTCAACTGCTAGCAGAGCAGTAACAGATGACAAGATGATGGCCCAGGTAGAATGTTAAGAAATGGCTGAGGGTCATTCCTAATGCTAATTCCAAGAATCCTTTCTCTCATTATAGACTTAACCTATTTGTAAAGCGATTAGGATATATACTCAGCACAGAGAAATCAGGGAATAAATAAGGCCTGCTTCCTTTTTGAAGCAGACATGACTGGAAACTATGAAAAGAAATTCAGCACATATAGATTCTCATAATGGGTGTCTCACTTTCTTTTGGTTTTTTAGTTCTGGCCCCAAGCCAAGTCTCTTAGGGCCTTCCATTTTTAGCATATCCTACAAAGTGTCTTGTATAGTGCCCCAACCTGCTGGCTGGCCCCATTCCAACTATTAATGGAATATTCCTTTTCTTTCCCTTTTCCCCTAGGCTTCCCAATTGTGATTCCCCAGGTATCTAAGACACAACTCTCCTGATGGCATTTCAGCCCCCAGGGTATGAAACATGTTACAACGTTCCCATTCTCCCACCCAGTAATGCAGGATTTTTTTTATTTTTTATTTTTTTGGATATGATTCTCCAGGGTACTGCGTGCCAACACTAGAATGTACTTGCTAATGTTGCCAGGATTTTGATCCCTATTTAACTGTCCTTTTGTCTATCCTCTGAATTGTAGTTAACCCTGGTGACATTTCTAATGTTTTCAGCCATGTTTCCTCTCCTACTTTAAGTTAAAATCTCTAGGTGGTTGACAAAGAAAGTTACTGAACAGTAGGAGATAACAACAAGGCTAGTTCTCAATTTTTCTGCTTTATGTGAGGATGGCTACATCAGTGTCAGTTCTTTGGGTCTGTGTGTGATATATGAAAACAAATTTTAGGCAATATTTAAGAGGTTATTTTCCCACAGACTTCCCCATACCTTCTCATTATCCACCATCATGGTAAAAATGAATCTTATTTGTAGTTAGTAAAATGTCTTTTTCTATGTCATTGACTCATAGGCTTTTTTTGTTGGTTGGGATCTCAGCTAATGCCACCAAGTAGGTGATCATCCAGTCTTCCTGGAAGGATTCAAATGAGGAAAGATCTATCTTGTTCAGTAGTTCCTTTCATTCTTCATCAGATCTAGTTGGTAGGAAAAGCTTCATATTAAGCCCAAACCTTCTCCTCAGCAAGTTTCTAATCATTGCTTCTATTTTTTCTTACATGACAATTTAATTTCTCAACAATAAGTTTATCCCACATTCTATTGATTAACAATATGAGTTATGGTATAACTTTGGAAGACATTATATTTGTCAAGGTTAGAAAACAGAATTTAAGTAAAATGTTGTTTTCAATTGTCTGATCCCATTTGAAGTTTTCTTGGCAAAGATACTAGAGTGGTTTGCTATTTTTTTTGTCCAGCTCATTTTACAGATGAGGAAATTGAGGCAAACATGGTTACATTGACTTGTCCAAGATCAGATAGGAAGTGTCTGAGCTCAGATTCGAATTCAGGTCTTCTTGACTGCAGGCCTGAGTTCTCTATCCTCTGTGCCATCTAGTTAATCCCCAGAAGAATAAAAGTATTAATGATCCTTATTCTTCTCCAAATGCACTTACTTTGCTAGCATTTACTAATTGGCTGTTATTAAATAGGATAACAGATAAACAGATTTTCTTTAGAAAACTTCCAGTACTAGTGTGCATGAGTTTTCTAGCTTTAAACCTATTGTCCTTTCAACTAACTGTTTACCATCCTTTGACCTACTGAAAGAACCAGGGCAGAGATTAACTAACAACTAACAACAATATTTAAAAGAACCAAAGAAAAGCATTTGAAGTATTGGGATGAATTCTCAGTGCTAGAGCACAGACACTGGACCTGGGATCAAATACTACCCTGTGTGACCTTCCTGAGCCCCACTTTCCTCATGTATAAAATCAAAGGTTGGGCCGGATGGCCTTTGAGTTTCTTCCAACTCTAGATCAATGACCCCATGATCCAAAAAAGTATCTCCATACAAACAAACACAAAGTTCTTGAATGGCTATTATTTCAAAATGAACCTTACAGATGTTTTAAACAGCCAGAAGCTTCTCAAGCAAATTTGTTATTCACTCATTTCAGTCTTGTCCACCCCTTTGTGACCCCATTTGGGATTTTCTCGCTAAAGATATTGGAATAATTTGTGCCATTTACTTCTCCAAGCTCATTTTACAGATGAAGGAATTGAGGTAAATATGGTTAAATGATTTGCCCAGGGTCACCTAGCTAATAAATTTGCTCTAAACAAATTCACACTTTGTTACTTTGTCTTGCATGTAGATTCACGGAGGAGGAAACTTGTCTATCCTTCTAATTAGCAGCTCATGGTTGCTGCCAAAACCTCCCTTGCAACTCTTACTATATAGTTCAGGGCCTTTAACACTAGAGTCCTCTAGTGTAGACTCTTTGGAAATATAGGTTTTATTCCGAAATGGATTAATTCATTCTGTTTCTTCCTTCTATACTCTTCTATTAGCAATCTCAAAATCAGTTAGCTCATTAGAAGATACATACTGTTTGTTCCAAAAGGGATCCCCAAAAGGGATTCAACAGGCATGGAAAGAACATTTCGTTGAACCACAACCACTCCTGAACAAGTATCTAAAAGCACCTGAGGATTAGTATTGTCACTTACAAAGGACTGTATGTTACTATTAGAAAGCATGATGCTTTATTTTTCTCTTGGGTTATATGTGTATGTGTATTAGACAGAGGCTACCATATAACACAAATGATGATACGAATAACTTATATTTTTACAGGTTTTAGCGTTACAAAATGATTTCCCCAAAATAGCCCTCTAAGTTATATAGAAAAAAAAATTGAGTTTAAATAGGGCAGTTCTTATTAACTCTTAGTGCTTTATTTGTGACCAAAACAAAACTCTGTAAACAGTAATTGAAATTATTCAATTTTTAACACTCTCTTCTCCCTTTCTTTGATTGCCCTCTGGTGGTGATGCTGAGAAATGAACTGGCCAAAAGAATTAAGAGGAGATTATGGGAGGTCTGATAGCTAGATGTTGCTTTCAGTCTGATTGGATAGCACAGGAAATGCAATTAGTGATATGGATGTCTCCATGGAAACTTCTAGCAATGATAAAGGACTGGTTTTAGTTAGAAGAATGCCTGTAATTTCCTGTTACAGTGATTTTCATTTTCCATAATTGACATGTTCTAGAAAACTATGTACATAAACAGAAGTTTGTAAATAGGATTACAATGTAAATGTACTGCAAGAACCTGCTATTTAAAAGAATTACAAGGCAAATCCTTTTGTACAAGAAAAATCTTTTTATAATTATTGTCTTCTATAATGTGTCATTTTTGCAACTGCAGATTCATTTTGGTTAGGGTCCATTACTTCTGTTTTATTTGTGTAAACCACAATCCTGCTTAACCTTGCCCGATGAATTATCTTGCCTGGCCTCGTATCTTAAACTGAAACCATATGGGTTAGTAAAGGAAGAGAATTGAACATGACTGAAATGACTTAAGAACACCAATGAACTTGGATAAAAGAAAAATTACATCTTTATTTTTGTGGACCTCCTTCAATTATATAAAAATATGATTCTGAGAATTCATTAAATACTTTGACAAAGGGGTTCATGACACAAAAAGATCATGGCCACTCTAAGAGCTATGATCCAAAAACCTTTAAGGTACTCTGCTCTGGTTTTGCTTCTACATAGGATCACTTAGAAAAGAGCAAAGTTGAATGTTTTGCTTAATAATTTTTCTCTTTT
This sequence comes from Myrmecobius fasciatus, assembly GCA_023553655.1. Classification (NCBI taxonomy): domain Eukaryota; kingdom Metazoa; phylum Chordata; class Mammalia; order Dasyuromorphia; family Myrmecobiidae; genus Myrmecobius; species Myrmecobius fasciatus. The sequence goes on along the minus strand of JAJPUD010007822.1, from coordinate 4,410 downwards.
ATACACAGCAATACTTGAAGAAATATAAGTTTGGAAATGCAAAAACAGATGATTTTTGGAAGGCACTGGAAGAGGTATGAAAGAGAAAAGCCCATCTAGTTGTTAATTACTTTTATTTAGCATTTCTTTGGCTCAATATTTGTAACAAAGAATTCAATTTTTTTGGTTAATCCTTACTTTTCATCCTTAGGCAAGTAACAAACCAGTGAAAGAAGTAATGGACACATGGACTAGGCAGATGGGTTACCCTGTTTTGAATGTAATAGATTATCGGATTCTGGAACAGAATCGTTTCCTTTTGGACCCCAAAGCAGATCCTTTGCAGCCACCTTCTACTCTTGGGTAAGCATGGTCATGCAGGACTAGACTTAATTAGGTGATATTGAGTTGACTCAAAAAATCCATCTCTGGCTGTGCCATCCTATGGCAGTCAGACCACAAATCAATGGTGTGTCCATGCTTATTGTGAACCTGTGTTTAATGGATAATGACATAAAAGTCAGGTGTTATATTTATGGAACATGTAATTTAAGAACATGTTCTTTCAATTCAATAAACTTTTTTTTGTTTGTTTTAGAATCATTTCAATGTTTTATTTTTTTCATGTGTTTTGCGAAAACATATCTTGTCTTGAAGATATTCAGTCATATTTTACCCTTCACGACCTCATTTGTGATTTTCTTGGGAAAGACACTGGAGTGATTTGCCATTTCTTTCTTCAACTTATTTTACAGATAAGGAAGATGAAGTTAAGAGGATTAAGTGACTTGACCAAGGTGATACAGCTTGTGATGTCTGAGGCTGGTTTTGAAGTCAGATATTCCTGACTGTAGATCCAGCAAATCTGTCCCATGTACCACCTATCAATTCCATAAACTTTCAATACCTTCTGTGTACAGAGCTCTGTATTAGGCACTATAGTATTTCTTATGAGATTTATGAAAGCAAGAAATAAAAAGATGTGTTTATTGAAAAATATTGAGTTGACAATCTCTGAGATAGAAAACAGTTACAAGAACTTTTCCCACTGACTTCCATAGAAGTGAATTGGACAGCCTTTGGGCAGAGTTTATTTATGACTGTCACAGCTGGGTGGTACAGTGAATAGAGTGTCTGGCCTGGTGTCAGGAAGACCTATGTTCAAATTGGGCCTCAGAATGGCAAACTATTCCAGGATCTTTACTAAGAATACATCAATTAGGGTCATAAAGATTTAGGTAGAGCTAAACAACAAACTGTTACTTGGATAAATCTCCCCCTGGGAATCTCTATTCATTGATATATTTTATTAAAGAAGCCTGAGCAGGACTGTCTTGCAGATGGACCCTTTTGGGACTAACTCAACAACAAAAATACCAAAAATCATGCCCCAGCTATCTGGGATTGAGCTCAGAATCTTTGCTCTTTCTTGTATTTTCTATGTGTTTTTCAAAATAGATGTATAACATAGTTTTCAACATTCATTTTTACAGATTGTGTGTTCCAAATTTTTTCTCCTTCCCCAAGACAGCAAGCAATCTGATATAGGTTATACATGTACAATTCTTTTAAACATTTGCATATTTATCATGTTGTGCAAGGGAAATCAGACCAAAAGGGGAAAAAAATCATGAGGGGAAAAAAAAAGGAAGCATGCAAGCAAACAAACAAAAAAAGAAGAAAATATTATGCTTCAATCCACAGTCAGTGTTCATAATTGTCTCTTTGGATGTAGTTAGCATTTTTCATCCTAATTCTATTGAAATCGGCCTAGTTCAATGAATTGCTGAGAACTAAGTCTATTGTAGTTGTTCATCATATAATCTTGTTGTTGCTTCTCACTTTATTCATCACTTCTTGTAAGATTTTCCAGGCTTTTCTGAAATCAGCCCTATCATCATTTCTTATAGAACAATAATATTCCATCAAACTTATATACCATAACTACTCAATTTTCATTCCTTGACGGTACAAAAAAAATCTGCTACAAACAGTTTTGCATATGTTGGTCATTTTCTCTCTTTTATGATCTCTATGGGTTAGAGACCCTGCTGGATCAAAGGGTATGCACAGATTTATAGGCCTTTGGACATAGTTCTACATTGCTCTCCAGAATGGCTGAATCATTTCACAACTTCACTATCAATTTTGCTCTTTAAACATTGGTGTGGGAGACCAGAAGCAATAAGGAATGGTATTGAATGAACTATGCTTTAATGTCAAAACTGAAGATATTGTTAGCTCCAAAATAATATTTCTAGCTTTGTCTAAAAAGTCCATATGAATTCTGATTGTATCTAGGAAGAATAAGAAATTGACAAAGAGTTTTCATTTCTTTGATATTTGCTTGCTCTCCTGAAAAGTCAAAAAGCTAAGGAAGATCACAGATTTAGAGCAGGAAGAAATCCTAGAATGTATCCAGTCTAATCTCTTTATTTTAACAGATGAGGAAACTGAAGTCAGGTTAAGTTAAGTGACCCAGCCCATATTCATGCAGCAAGTGACAAAGTACCATTTGACCCTAGATTCTCCAAATCCCGAACTTCTCCTTAGATGTTTAAAGAAAGTGTCTGGATTCCTCAGAAAAGATGACAAAATAAATTGAAGTCCTTTCAAAATAAACACATTAGCATTACAAAACAGTCTTTGGATTTCTAAAATTTCATAGAGCTTCTGGCTTACGAAAACTTTAACTAAATCCTGCTGGGATAGTGAGAGTGTGAAGGGTAACTGAAACCTGGCCAATTTCACACACAGTATAATATAATTCCAATGAAATGCATAGATTAGTTTTCTCATTCAGATTAAAAAAAAGGGAAAACAAAAATAATTAGGTTATAACAAATAGAATTATGTGAGCTTCTTTCCTAAAATAGGAAATAATTTCAGTGATGTTACTTTCTGTCCAACTTTCATCATTTAACATTTGCTAGGCTTTGGTTTCCTCCATCTTCAAGATCAGTACAAAGTATTTGGGTGACAAATTTAGGCATATGATGACTGCTTAATCGTTTCCATTCATCTCATATTTTTTATGGATTATTATTATGTCCTAATAGCCAATTGGAACATAAAGAATTCCAAGGGAATTTGAAGAGACAAAGTGGCAGAGAATAATTTCACTTGAAAAAGATTTACTTGAATAGGGGCATACGTGGTTAGTTCCTTTTCCCAAAGAACTAAAAGTTTCTTTATAGGGATTATTAAGATGGCTTACATAGAAGAGGGAGAAGAAAAGTAAAGGCATCCTATTTCTAGCTCCCAAATGATTGTTCTAGAAAGTAGATCATACGAGCAATATAGAACTCAATTACAGTGTTTTGAAACCATAATTACTAGTAAGGTTCACTGCTCTGTGGTTTCAAGATAGCAAGAAAAACAACTGTACAATTATGAAATCTACTACTCCCAGAAGCCACCTGATCAGTATCTTTCTTTTTTTTTTGCTGAGGCAATTGAGATTAAGTGTCTTGCCCAAGGTCACACAGCTAGGACATGTTAAGTGTCTGAGACCAGATTTGAACTCAGGACTTCCTGACTTCAGGGCTGGTGCTCTATCCACTGCGCCACCTAGCTGCCCCTATTTTTCTATGGTATTGGAATAATTGGGTATTGGCTCTTTGAGGGCACTGTTTTGTTGGCATTTACAATTGCTAACATATAGTAGGCACTTCATAAAAACTTATCTACAGCCAATTGTGTTCTTATTAGTGGTAATGGAATGGTAGCTTAGCTCATATCCCAAATAATGTAAAGTTGTGTGGAGTCTTGAATAGAAGGCTAGACTGAAAGCCAGAATGACCTAGATTCAAGTCTTCTGACACTTACAAGCTGTGTAGTCATAGACAAATCACTAAAACTGAGCTTCAGGTTCCTCATCTATAAAGTCATAAGGTTGGACAGGAATGGTCAAGGATTCCCCATTTGGCTCTAAATCTATGATTGTCAAATGCAGGAAAATCTCATAGTAACAACTTGCTGAAGTGTAACTGACACAATATTATTTTACCCTTCAATTTTAGAAAATTGGCAGTTCACTCTAATGAAGGGAACATGTAACTCCGGGTTTACTAATGTATAATTATGCCTAATCTTACTTTTTTTTTTTTTTTTTTTTTTCTTTTTGGAAAAAGACAGGTGTGGTAGGAAAGTTACTTTTATTTTTTTTTTCCCTTCTGATTATACATACACTGTAACATAAACATAGGTCTGACTTGCTTTTAAGTGATGATTCAACTTTCTATTCATGTATCTATCAACAGTAAAACAGCATAGTTATGTCAATGATTTATTTGATTCCCTTGTCAACTGCACATTTTAGACCCATTTGTAATTCCTGTTTCATGCTCACACAAATTAGCTTGACCATATTATGGACTGCCAGAGTACTTTGAATAGTTAGTACCTAACAATATTTTCCTTTTTTTTTTT
>JAJPUD010007821.1:57149-92982 GCA_023553655.1 Myrmecobius fasciatus | reverse complement strand
CCCCCCCCCCATTTAACCTAATGTGTGCTACTTTCCTGTGCAGTTTCTTAACCACATATGACAGAGTATGGTGTGGTCTCCTAAAGTTTCATCTCAGGGCATTTCTGTTGCTTGAAGTTACTCTGTGTGGGCTCTACATTTAATTCCTTTGAAGGACAAAGGAAAATTATTCATCTCCAGCCAAACACTTTGGCAATGTTTCAGTTCAAGTGGCCTATTTTGTGACCAAATCTAATCTCAGTGGAGAAGATGAACAGTTTAGATTTCAAAAATCTTACCAGACATGAAAGTTTGATGTTCAATACAAAACCCTTTATGGTTATAAAATAGTAAATTTAAATATTTTTATCAAATTCAAATATTTTCCTTAAGTATCTTGTGGTAATTTCTTATATTAACTTTGTCAGATTTTTAGGTGTAATTGTTTCTGGAACTAAAGTGAATTCCTCCCAGTGAATATACATTCTATACATATATATATTATCATAAATACAGTGAAAATGGATTTTTAAAATAATCTCTCTGTCTCAACTGGGTTCTTGTTTACCAGACAACTTCCTTTTTTATAACTTTAACTTAAGAGTTCTACTGAAATAATGAAGGTTAAGAACATTCTAGATAGCTTTTTAGCTCTTCATTGTGTATAGCATGTAATTACTGTTAAATTTTCAAGGAAGAAAAGTAATTGAAAGGATAAAAATATTTACATAGACTCAAACTGTAATTATCCCTTCCTGATAGATAGTATTAGACAAATTTATTCTGAGACATCTCCTCAACTAAGAAGAGAACAGTAAAATGATTTACAGGAGAAAAAAAAATCATTAAATACATTAAAAGAAATTTTATGCATAGTGCATAATTTTTAAGACCCTTGCTATGGTATTGATCTTTTCTCCCTAATATTAATATTTTTACTTTTTGTACTTTAAGGTTTTCCTGGGATAAAAGAAGAAAACATTGAATTTTACAAGTCTATATATTTTTATGTATCTTAATGACTTTTAAAAAAATTAGTAGAACAATATCACACTGCAGAAAGAGACTTTAGAAATTGTGTTTATCAAGGAAATCCTGCTGTTGTTCTTTATCCCATGGCCCTGATAACGTCAGAATTGCATTGTTCCCTGCCTGTGGAAGAAAAATTCCACATTCTAGTTTTGAGCACAAATCTGCCAGAGATGGAATTAATAAATTAAATCATTCCAATTTTAGGCATCTCCCTTGGAGAGAAATCCAAAAAGCACAGATTTTCTTCATGCCTGTGATAAAATATCTCTTACAAACTATTTCCACTTATAATAGTATTTACAAACAAAAGATAGAATTCCACAAAAAGATAAAAACATAGTTACAGGTAATAGTTTTGATTTTCCAAATAGAAGAAACAATAACTTGACTTTTATTTTCCTAAAATCATTAAACCTCTCTTGTAACTATTTCCTCCAAGGATTCTTCTTTCCATTTGGTCAGAAGTAAATTTGAGATACTACTATTAATTGGACAAATCAAAAAAATCTTTCCGTCCTTTTCTCTAATTATTTTCGGGGAAGACTCTTAGAAATGGCAAAAAGATTTCATTGGACATTGTTTTGGAGAGTTTTCTTTTTCAGATTCAAGCACGGACGTCAGGTTTCAGCCATGGCCTAATAATCACTATTATTATTTTAACCTAAAGAGGAGACAGGGCATGCAAATGTATGTTTGCTCAAAAGACTATTTTACAGAGAACTCACATAAGGCAAGTGCTCACATGGAGGTCAGGAGAAGGTCTTTTCTTCTCTCTTTCAAGGTCTTTCTGAAGAACTTTGGAATTGATTGTGAAATATGGCAGCATTAAAGAAGATGCCATATATTCTCTGAATAAAGCAGAATTGCAGTACCTCAAAAGGAACATAAAGATGAGCAAATTTAGAGATATCTCCATTCCAAATGTTCATATCCAACCTGTAGTAAAACCTTCTGTGCATTTACTGTTCTGATTAATCAAAATCAGATATGCTGTACCTTGACCACCCCCTACATAATGCTGCTATTTTGGTCCTTTTTGAGAATGAAGAACTTCCAACTCCAAATACTAATTCAATTTAGTAATGATGTACTGACTTTTTCAAATATCCCTATATTTGAAATACTATTATCATTCCTTCCTACTTTTTTATTGTTGAGGGGATACTTTATTTTTTTATTAATTTTAATATTACTTAAAAAATTATGATTTCCAAATTCTTTCCTTATACCCTCTCTCTCACCCATTGTGAAGACAATATGATACCAATTATACATGGGATATCATGTAAAGCCGATTTCCATATTGGTCCTGTTGCCAAAAGAATAAAGAAAGTGGAAATAAGTATTGTTAATCTTCACTGAGTTCATCAGTTCTCTCCCTGGAGATGGACAGCATTGTTCATCATGAATTCTTTGGAATTGTCATGTGTAGTTTTTTATAGTTGATTCTTGTTACAATATTGTTCTTATTCTTTTTTTTTTTTTTTCTTCTTTTTGCTGAGGCAATTGGGGTTAAGTGACTTGCCCAGGGTCATACAAGTAGGAAGTGTTAAGTGTCTGAGACCAAATTTGAATTCAGGTCCTCCTGACGTCAGGGCTGATGTTCTATCCATTGTGGCACCTAGCTGCCCTGTTATTCTTATTCTGTACAACAAATGTTCTCCTGACTTCACTGTGCATTAATTCATCTAAATCTCTCCAGGTTTTTATGAAACCACTTTGTTCATCATTTCTTATAGTATACTAATATTCCATCACAATTTGATACAACTTGTATAGCCAGTTCTCCAATTAACAGTGTGAAGGAATTATGATTTTCATATTAATAGATATGCTAGGTGTGTTGAATATATTAATAATGTAGGTTTTTCAGAGCTACCATTTTCCCCACAGATCTTGGCTTGAGAGTCAGAAACTCACAATGCAGCTTAAATTTATCATTAATCATTCTTTTTTTTTTTTTTTTTTTTTGATTTTTGCTGAGGCAATTGAGGTTAAGTGACTTGCCCAGGGTCACACAGCTAGGGAATGTTAAGTGTCTGAGACCAGATTTGAACTCAGGTCCTCCTGACTTCAGGGCTGGTGCTCTATCCACTGCGCCACCTAGCTGCCCCAGTCATTAATCATTCTTAAGAATGATCTCACCACAGTCACTACATTCTTGTGCCTGTGTACATTAAGTGAAGTGAATCAGACTGTAGAACCTGTTCTTGTCACAGGACTCTGATCCTGTGCCCCACCCAGGAATGACACCCCCCCTAGATCTGAAACAATCATTTAAGGACTGGAAAATGCTGGCATTGTCCTGCACTTGTGGGCTTGTGATGGGAAATCACCCAGGCCTTGGAAATGATTGTGCTGTAATCCACCTTCCCCCCACCCTCCTACTTGTGATTTATGTATATTAACTGTGCCTTCATTCCAACATGAGGAGCTCTGCTCAGGAGAACTTCAAAGGTCTGAAGAGAGCCTCCCAACTCTGAAATTAATTAATTAAACTGCTAATTAATTGATTTCCTGACACATCAATCTCTAGCCTGAGCTTTTTATCTCCTGCTTTTCCCACATTAGAGACTGATTCTCTCTGGACCACATTCTTTTAACAATAGGCATTTTCTTAATTTCCAGTTCTTTGTCAACATTTCCCCTATTTTTTCTATGTTAAGGTGAAATTATTTTAGTATGAACTGAAAAAAAATTTGTTTGAAGTTGACTTTTACTTTGTTCTAAGGTATAAAACCAGGTTTAAGTTTGGGGATTCCTATGGAAATCCTTTGGTGAATGTCCAGAGATGGTTGCATTCACAAATTTTTATTATTACAGTAAGGTTTTCTAAAATAAAAGTTTCTTGCATTGAAAGACTGAATCTTGGGGCAGCTACGTGACGTAGTGGATAGAGCACCAGCCCTGAAGTCAGGAGGACCTGAGTTCAAATCTGGTCTCAGACACTTAACATTCCCTAGCTGTGTGATCCTGGGCAAGTCACTTAACCCCAATTGCATCAGCAAAAAAAGACAAAAAAAAAAAAAAAAAAAAAAGACAATCTTTTAAATTTGTATTCCTCTTATACTACCTAATAAGCCTCCTATATGTAGAAGAGACTTTGTAAATATTACTCTAGTGCCTAATTGTGGCACTAATTTACGTACTTTTCAAAGCCTAAGTTAGAGTACATATTCCTGTTCTACCAACCTTGAAAAGGCTCCAGCTTCCTTTGTCATCCTGAATATAAAACTGTTAGCCATTACCTCCTTTGAGGGCTCGGAATCAGCTTGTAGTTCTCCCCAGATCATGAGGGGAGCTGATATGATTCTGAGCCCTAGGTGGCAGGGCCGGGGAATACTACCAGTCTGTTTGTATCCTGGGTGAGTCATTGTCCCACCAGTGGTTTATATTCTGCCAATAAACTTGTAGGTAGATAAAAGGGATTTGGAGCTATTTTCCTCGAAAGCCACAACTCAACTAGGGCAAACTCCCTTTTCTTTCTTTTTCTTCCCCATGAGGCTGTGCTATAGGCAAAATTTACTAAATCATAGAATTTGTCATCCAGAGGACTTGGAAGTGATTCTTTCACTTTGTTCTTTTGTCATTTTGTATACCTGTACAGGAAGGAATACTGAAATATGCCTGTAAAAGGCAAATCCTTTTATTCCTAATGATGAACTAGATGCCCTAGTAGAGGAATTCTAAAAAAGGAAACCAAAAAAAAAAAAAAAAAAAAATTCTCCAGCAGTTCTTTCTTTGTCTTAATCCTGTAAAAACCCATGGAGCCTCTAAGGCAAGTCTTTAGGCTTTCCTCGTTCTTGTAAATAACTCAGTAGCTGAAGGGATCATTCATTCACACTCATCTGTGACACCTTCCTTATTTGCATTTCGTCAGCACTTTTCACTAGGACCAGATCAGGCTTCCAAATGTCCCATTAGGATAAAAATAAAAGGAGATATGATAGATTAGCCTTGGCTGATTGTGGAAATCTCTTACTTTATGGTGTTAAAATTTTAAAAAATCCATCATTTTTCACTGGGCATTTAAAACTTACTTTGACCTTCTTTGTGATTTCATTAACACTGAGTTACTAGTTCTGGAGACTGTACATAAATAGCAGTACTTTTCCTTTAAAGAGCTTAGTGTACTTTGTGAGTCTTATCTCATTAATCCTCACAATAGTCCTGTGATATATATATATATATATATATATATATATATATATATATATATATATAGGTCAGACTTGAAAATGCACAGTAATCATTCTTCTGAATTCTAGTCTGTGCTAATCCCTGGCGTTTAGATGAAGAGCTAGCTTTTCCTGAGAGTCCTTGGTCACCTAGGTGAACCTCTTAAGTTTTGAAAGAACAACAGTGTATGAAAGCTATGGTGTTCTGTTTGGAAAGTCACAATCCCTGTTCTTTACTTGTAGCCCCAGGCCTTTCTACTGGAAGCTTTGAGATTTCAGACTGAGAAAGAGATTGGTTGCCATCCTAATTTATTTCTCTGCTGTCAGAGAAACTTTTCTCACTTCCCACTCTGGAGAAGGAAGGTCATGGGGTGAAGACCTGAAAAGGAGATTATAGACATGGGGTGAAGAAGAAGACCTGGGAAGGAGACTGTAGAAATCATTTAGTCTTGTCTCCCTCATTTTCTTTTCTTTTCTTTTTTTTTTTTATAAAGCTTTTTATTTGCATAACACATGTATGGGTAGTTCTTCAACATTGATTCTTTTTTTTTTAATTAATACTTTTTATTTGCAAAACATGTAAGGGTAATTCCTAATCATTAACCCTTACAAAGCTTTCTGTTACAAATTTTTCCCCCCTACTCCCCACCCCTCCCCTAGATAGCAGGATATCCACTACATGGTAATTATGTTAGAATACTTAAATCAAATATACGTATAGTTATTGCCACACATCATTTTTTTGTTCAGGAGAAATCGTATCTATAAGAGAGAATAATCCAATAAAGGAAATACAAATGCAAGCAAACATCAATAGAGAACATGAAAATGTTATGTTGTGGTCCACATTTCACATCCCTCTCTCTGGGTGTATATGGCTTTCTTCACTGAACAATTGGAACTGGTTTGAAACATTTCATTGTTGAAGAGAGTCATGTCCATTAGAACTGATCCTCATATAGTACTGTTGTTGCCGTGTACAATGATCTCCTGGTTCTGCTCATCTCACTCAGCATCAGTTCATGCAAGTCTCTCCAGGCCTCTCTGAAATCGTCCTGTTGGTCGTTTTTGTATTTTAATAACTTTATTTGGATTTTACAGTGTTTTGGAGCTTGTTCTCTGATTCCTTTCTTTTCTTTCTTTTTTTTTTTTTATTAAAGCTTTTTATTTGTATAACATATGTATGGGTAGTTCCCCAACATTGATCTTTACAAAGCTTTCCATTACAAATTTTACCCCCAGTCCCCTCCCCTCCCCTGGATGGCAGGAAGTCCACTACATGTTAATAATGTTGAAATGCTTGACAGGTTATGCAAGAAAAATCCTATCTCCAAGAAAAAAAAAGAATCAGAGAAAGGCAACACAATGCAAACAAATGTCAATAGAGATCATGAAAATGTTACGTTGTGGTCCATATTTCATTTCCCTCTCTCTGGGTGTATATGGTTTTCTTCAGTGAACAATTGGAACTGGTTTGAGACAATTCTTTGTTGCAGAGAGCCATGTCCATCAGAATTGATCATCATGTAATACTGTTGTTGCTGTGTATGATGATCTCCTGGTTCTGCTCAGTTTCACTCAGCATCAGTTCATGCAAGTCTCTCCAGGCCTCTCTGAAATCATCCTGTTGGTCGTTTCTTACAGAGCAATAATATTCCATAACATTCATATACCATAATTTATTCAGCCACTCTCCAATTGATGGGCATCTACTCAGTTTCCAGTTTCTAGCCACCACAAAAAGAGCTGCCACAAACATTCTTGCACATGTGGGGCCCTTTCCTTCTTTTATGATTTCTTTGGGATATAAGCCCAATAGAAACACTGCTGGGTCAAAGGGCATGCACAGTTGGATAACTTTTTGAGCATAGTTCCAAATTGCTCTCCAGAATGGTTGGATCTGTTCACAGCTCCACCAACAATGCATCAGTGTCCCAGCCCTCCCACATCCCCTCCAACATTCATCGTTATCTTTTCCTGTCATTTTAGCCAATCTGACAGGTGTGTAGTGGTACCTCAGAGTTGTCTTACTTTGAATTTCTCTGATCAATAGTGATTTGGAACACCTTTTCATGTGATCATAAATAGTTTTAATTTCATCATCTGAAAATTGTCTGTTCATATCCTTTGACCATTTATCAATTGGAGAATGGCTTGAATTTTTATAAATGTGAGACAATTCTCTATATATTTTAGAGATGAGACCTTTATCAGAACCCTTAAATGTAAGGATGATTTCCCAATTTATTGCTTCCCTCCTAATCTTGTCTGCATTAGTTTTGTTAGTACAGAATCAACATTGATTCTTACAAAGCTTTCCTTTACAAATTTTCCCCCTAGTCCCCTCCCCTCCCCTAGATGGCAGGAGGTCTACTAAATGTTAATTATATTAAAATACTTGAGAAGTCGAATATATGTATACATATTTCCATACTTATCTTGCTGTGCAAGAACAGCCATATCTACATGAACAAAAAAATAACTGAAGAAGGAAACACAATGCAAGCAAACATCAATAGAGAGCATGAAAATGTTATGTTGTGGTCCACATTTCACATCCCTCTCTCTGGGTGTATATGGCTTTCTTCAGTGAACAATTGGAACTGATTTGAAACATTTCATTATTGAAGAGAGCCATGTCCATCAGAACTGATCATTATGTAATATTGTTGTTGCCGTGTATAATGATCTCCTGGTTCTGCTCATTTTGCTTAGCATCAGTTCACACAAGTCTCTCCAGGCCTCTCTGAAATCGTCCTGCTGGTTGTTTCTTACAGAACAATAATATTCCATAGAATTCATATACCATAATTTATTCAGCCACTCTCCAACTGATGGGCATCCCTTCAGTTTCCAGTTTCTAGCCACTACAAAAAGGGCTGCCCCAAACATTCTTGCACATGTTGTCTCCCTCATTTTCAGTGAAGAAAACAAACCAGTGTCTTTGGAAGTGATGTGAGGAGAGAACAGAGGCTGGTGACTGCCATATTAACTTTGCTTTCATTACTTCTTTGTACTCTGCTCTACCAATTGGGTCTTATCCCATATTGCCTTAGGAAAGTAGGTAACCAAACAAGAGAAATTAGACATTTAATTGTACTTAAATTTTTTCATCTGAAATAGGATGTAAGATATTATATGTAAATATCTTTGCTTAAAGGCATATAACTGCCATAATCAATATTGAATAAAGTATAACTTTCCTGACTCCAAGTTCTGTTATTGTATTAGTCCATATAAGGACTATATTTACATAATATGTTCATATTTTTCCTTTTATTGAAGTCTGAATTTGATTATCCACTTATTGCCATACAGTGTGATTATCATTTCACTGAGAGAATTAGATTCATAAAGAACTTACAAATATAAACAAACAGTGTACTTAATAAACAAATAGTAGTTTGAAGACTATATGGGGATTTCACTGTATTGCAAAGTCAGTTAGCCAGCCAAAAAATAACTGCTTATTGAATACTGCATGTGTGCCTGATGTTCTCCTAATTGCTGGGGATACAAAAAGATGCAAAAGCAGTGCTTACCTTTAAGAAGCTATAGGAAATGATTTATGAAGGAAAGACATTAGAATTAAGAGGGATTGGGAAAGACTTTCTATGAAAAAATGGGATTTTATGATGAATGTTGGTGGGGATGTGGGAAAACTGAGACACTGATACATTGTTGGTGGAGCTGTGAATGGATCCAACCATTCTGGAGAGCAATTTGGAACTATGCTCAAGGAACTATGCTCAAAAAGTTATCAAATTGAGCATACCCTTTGACCCAGCAGTGTTTCTATTGGGCTTATATTCCAAAGAGATCTTAAAGGAGGGAAAGAGACCCATATGTGCAAGAATGTTTGTAGCAGCCCTTTTTGTAGTGGTTAGAAACTGGAAACTGAGTAGATGCCCATCAATTGGAGAATAGCTGAATAAATTATGGCATATGAATGTTATGGAATATTATTGTTCTGTAAGAAACGACCAGCAGGACGATTTCAAAGAGGCCTGGAGAGACTTGCATGAACTGATGCTGAGTGAAATGAGTAGAACCAGGAGATCATTGTATATGACACCAAGATTATACGATCAGTTCTGATGGACGTGGTTCTCTTCAATAATGAGGTGATTCAAATCACTCCATCTCAGTGATGGAGAAAGCCATCTATACCCAGGGAGATGCCTGTGGGATTTGAATGTGGACCAAAACATAGCATTTTAATGCTTCCTGTGAACATTTGTTTACATTATGTTTTCCTTCTCGGGTTTTTTTTTTTTCCTCTTTCTAGATCCAATTTTTGCAAAGGTCAATGTAGAAAAATTATTCATGTTCTGTAAATAAAAATAATATTTAATAAATAAAACAAAATTTTGAAAAAAAAGAAAAAAATGGGATTTTAGTTGGGGCTTTAAAAATAGTTGAGGCTGAGGAAGCTAGTAGGTAGAGAGAAGGAGGGAGAACATTCTAGGAATGGAATGGGGAAGAATCAGAGAAAATGCTGCAAGCTGAGAGAGAGTGACTTGTCTGAGGAACATCCTACCGGCCAGTGTCCTTGGATTAAAGTCAGCAGTACAGTATGGCCAGCAGAAAAGGCTAATGTGATTTTAGGCAACATTGGGCCCAGTAGGGTTCAGATTGAAAAGGGACCCTTAGAGGCTAGAGTGCCCAGAGGAGATACTTTGGCTGGTGATGGTTTGGAGATAATTCTGTAAGAGAACTGGTTGCAGGAAAGAACAGAAGGACATGATAGTGAGTGGATTCCTTTGTAACATATGTTATCTTAAAAACATTTCTAAAACATTTTAAGTAGTGTTTTATTTTTCCAAATTCATGCAAAGACAGTTTTCAACATTTACTTTTGCAAAACCTTGTGTTCCATATTTTTCTCCCTCACATCCTCTCTCCCTCTCTGGTTCTCCCCCTCCCCCCCAAGATCTCAAGCAGTCCGATATAGATTAAACGTGTGATTCTCCTCTTCATATTTCCACATTTATCTTGCGGCATAATATCAGATCAAAGGGGAGTGGGAAGCAAGCAAACAACAACAAGAGTGAGAATGCTATGTTGTGATCCACACTCAATCCCCTTGGTCCTCTCTGAATGCAGATCACTCTCTACATTACAAATCTATTGGAATTGCCTTGAATCACCTCATTGTTGAAAACATCCATCAGAATTGATTATTTTGTTGTTGCTGTGTCCAATGATCTCCTGGTTCTGCTCATTTCACTCAGCATCAGTTCATGTAAGTCTCTCCAGGCCTCTCTGAAATCATCCTGCTGGTCGTTTCTCACAGAACAATAATATTCCATAACATTCACATACCATAATTTGTTCAGCCATTCTCCAATTGATGGACATCCATTCAGTTTCCAGTTTTTAGCCACTACAAAAAGAGCTGCCACAAACATTTTTGCACGTGTGAGTCCCTTTCCCTCCTTTAAGATCTCTTTGGGATGTAGGCCCAGTAGAAACACTGCTGGGTCAAAGGGTATGCACAGTTTGATAACTTTTCCAAATTGCTCTCCAGAATGGTTGAATCAGCTCACAATTCCACCAACAATGTATCAGTGTCTCAGTTTCCCACATCCTTTTCAACATTCATCAACCCATGAAGCAAAAAACTAGCTGAGTCAAGATTCTGGACCTCCTGCGCAAGTTAGGCAGCTGCCATCTAATTTGGGGGCAATGTTTCCTTTTGGGTCCGGTCCTGCACCTCTGAAATATCCATCCTCTGGGGTCAAGAAGAATAGATCCTGAGCCCTTTTCTATATCACAGCACTCAAGTCTCATGTTCACATATAAGCAAACATTGACATAATATGTATAATACTCATATAAACCCATCTTTGCCCAGCAAGCATTGGGGATATAATGACAATCCTTGCCCCTCAGTGAGCTTTCCTTCTGCTGGAAGAATACATTATGCTCTTCTTGAAAGAGAGACAGACAGACAGACAAAGACAGAGAGAGAGAGACATGGGGTGAATGTGTTTCAAGGTTGGAGATAAGGGGAATGACATGATAGAAGGTAGGTAATCCAGCTCTGGGGAAGGTGATCAGGGTTGCAGTACCTTTTTTTGGAAAAGAGAAGAGGTCAAAAAGATCGAAGTATCTCAAGAGAAAGAAGGCCTAATATGGGGGGAGATTGAAGATAGGTTTTTCTTTTTTTTAATGGTTTAGTTTTTAATATTTGAAAAATATATTTTTCCAATTATGTGTAAAAAAAATTTTTAACAGGTTTTTTTTTTTAATTCTGAGTTTCAAATTCTCTCCCCTCTCTCTAAATAAGAAAGCAAGCAACTTGATGTAGCTTATAGATATGCAGTCATGGAAAGCATATTTCCATAATAGTCATATTATGAAAGAAAACAGACCAAGAACCTGAGAAAAATTTACAAAGTAAAAAATATATTTCAACTGCCTTCAGATTTCATTACTTCTTTCTCTGGAGGTGGATAACATTTTTCATTATAAGTCCTTTGGAATGATCTTAGATCTTTGTATTCTTGAAAATGGTTAAGTCATTCACAGTAAATCATTGCAATTACTATTTATGATGTTGTCTTAGATCTACTGACTTCACTTTTATGTCAGTTCATGTAACTCTTCAGGTTTTTCTGAAAGCATCCTGCTCATTTCTTATAACAGCACAGTAGTATCCATCACAATGATGGACTATAACTTTTTCAACCATTCTCCAATTGATGGGTATCCCCTGAATTTCCAACTCTTTGCCGCCACAAAAAAAGAGCTGCTACAAATATTTTTTTTTTTCGGTAAGGGTGCCTCATGTACTTCAGTCCCAGGCCTCTATTTCCTTGGGATGATAAGTTTTCTTAACCCTTTTCCCTTTCCAACCCTTTAGCCTCAACTCAAGGACAGTTTTCTCCACTAGATCTTCCATTATCCTCCTAATTGGTCATGTACTTTCTTCCTCAACAACCCTCAGTACCATGGTTTTCCTTATCTGATGTACTCTTATTTTTTTTATAATTTCTTTCATTTAATTGATGATTCCAGTGTCAATAAAACATTTAATTGATTTAACATTGAAAATTCTAATAACCATTTTTTTCTCCAAACAGATAATTTCCTTTATATACATTTCAAGCAAATCCAGCCTTTTGTAGTACATTTGGATACAGTGCCATAATATTTCATAGAGAAGAACTGGAAGATTTAAATTTTTTTTCTATATGTATTCACTTTCTTTTTTTTCTTTTTTCTTTCCTTTTTTTTTTCCAGGCCCTGTGCTAAGCCCTTTTTATTTTTATTTATTTATTTATTAAAGTTTTTATTTGCAAAACATATGCATGGGTAATGATGTACTTTTTTTTTTTTTTTTTTTGAACAGGGCTCATCCAGGTTTTACTTAAAGTGTGCAATTGATGGAGAATACATGACTTCTTAAGTGAATTCATTTCACTTTTGGATAGTGTTGATTGTTTTTTTTTTGGTTTTGTTTTTTTAATAAAGCTTTTTATTTACAAAACATATGAGTGATTTTTCAACATTGATCTTTGCAAAAACTTTTTTTTTCCCAAGCTTTTCCCCTCCTTCCCCCCACTCCTACCCCTAGATTTGACCTCTATCTTTTCATCAGTTTATTATTTTAAGCAGTAGCAGGGACCCTACCTTCTGTGATGGTCAGAACACTGTAGAAACCAGGGCTTTCATTAGCCTGGCTCCTTAGCCCCTGAGATATGAATCTTTCTCCAAAAGATTAACTCAAATTTTTTTACTATTTAGATTTTCCAATGCATATTCTGGACAACACCACTATGAAGAATATAGTGTAAGGGGATGTGTCAGAGTGTCTTTCCAGGGTTTGTACATGGCCGAACTAGGATTTGAACATATTGTAACTGTCATGGGACAAATGTTAATACTTCATAAAGGGATTCTACCCTGAAGTCACGCTTGCTTTATAATTATAAATGTTGGATTGTTTCTTTACAGTGGTTCTCTCCATATTTCCATCTTCTTTTGAGATGGAATATTTTTAAAGATATAAATTGTAATCTTCCTAGTGTGTTTTTTTTCCTTCAGAATTGCTGTGTAATATTAGAATTTCAAATAGTAGAGATCAGTTCAACTAAATAAACATTTAACAGGTACCGTATTAGGTGTATCATGTCCTTAGATTCAGGGGATGAAATGATAAAAAATAACAGGTTTTGTCTTTGAATAAATCATCCTTGATAATGTAGAATTCATCTTAAGCCATGTGGTGTTGAATTTGGGGGCATTGCTTGATTCTTTTCTCTAGCAAATTGTCTTTTGTTCACTTCATGAAGGTGGGAACATTTTTGATTATTTTGGTGGTGATGGTGTCTTTGTACCTGCAGGACCCAGCACAGCACCTCGCTCATAGTAGGCCTTTTATAAATCCTTTGTGCTTTTATTGACAGCCTAATAACATTCAGAAGATTTGTTTCTGAACTTCTTCGTCATGAAAGAAAAGGGAAGAGAGGGAAAAGTTTGAAAAGAGACCTTTGTGTTCCTCTTTCTCCTCTGGGCCTAACTAGTTCTGCCAGATTAGTCAGAAAACCATAAAGACAACAAAACCCTGGCAACAGCTAACAGCATTTCTTTGGTACAATAAGAAATAATTACAAAGTGTTAAAGATGTGGAAACTTGGATATCCTTTTCATTCCTCTGGGATGACTCCAGCCTGGATGTTCAGGAAGGACTGTTTGCTGACCCTTTGAACGCATCTATTGTGTTCAGTTAATATTGGATTTCCCTCTATAGTTTATTCCTTGGGTCACTGTTGTTCCAAAACAAATCCAGTTTATCCAGTTAAAGCAAGATACATCCCATTTATATTAAAATTTCATATACAATTTTTGTATTTATTGGAATCATCAGAATTTTTTCTAGTAGAGAAAAAATGGTTTTTGCTTTTGTTTGCAATATAGTGATATATACATATTTAATATCTTTATCTGGCCCTAGTGTATTTGATAGGAGAAAAGTTTACTGCCCTAAAATTTGAATTAGAAACTTGTGATTTATTTTTCTGCAGATTATTTTAGTAGATGAAAGGAATGTGAACAGTTTCCACTTGAGAATAGGTATTTCAACCCACTGTATTTTTCACAATGTATTTCCATTTTTATGTCATTACAAACTCAATCTTTTTAAATCATGTAATGTGGTTAAATTTACATATATCATTAAATTCATTAATGATAACATTTCTTCGGAAAAACTGCTTCTTACAAGGGATGGATCACTGAGTAGGTGGGGGGGGAATCACATTCAGAAATGAAGGTGATATAACAACAAAAGATGTCGATATAAATTTAAAACATGAATAGAAAGAGATTGGTCTTAATGTTTAATTTTGATATTTGGATTGTCTGAGAGTAGGTGATGACTAGGAAGGAAGAGTTAGATGTCAAAAAAGATCACATAAGTGTGTATTGTGGCTTTTAAAAACTACCTTTGCTTCTTAAAATTGAAAGAGAAACCTAAACCCACGAACTCAATATTTTTAATTGCTGTTTATTCTGGCCCTCAAGTCCTCCTAAAATTAATTATAAAAATACTTTTTTTTAAACTGGTGTTCAAAATAATTTCATTAAATTGTTGCATTTTATGTTCCTTGACCATAAATATTTCCAACAAGTAGGAAGCCTCCTGTTTAACTTTGGGCCATCCTTTTTTCTATCTACAATAACAGACAGTTTTCACTGTTTTGGCCAAAACTGGTGAAGGTCCTTTACTTACAGTGCTGAATTTCCAATTCAAGGTTTGGAATATGAAAAGGAGCAGATGGAAAAGTCCTTACTCATCCTATTGAGTAAGCTCTTTCTTTGCTTTGGATGGGGAGCTTCTTCTTTATCCCTTCATCCTCCACAATCCTGCCCATCCCTATGGCTGATCTACTTCCTTTCTGATTATTTTTTCCCCTAATGTGCACAAAAGGAGGTTGTGAAAGGATCTACTAAGCACTTAAGGAATCTTCCTCTTATGTCTTTGAAGCTTTTTGTCAGCATTCACCAACTAGGAAGATGTAGATGCTGAGAGTTGTTGCTGACTGTAAAACATTAGATCTTTAGATGTTCTGTATGTTTTTTGAAACAATTTCTAAGGTCACAGCAGGCCCCTGTGGAGAGGGGTCTTTGATAATTTAGACAGATGATTTGAAAGTTTGCAGTTTTTCACAAGGATAATTTATTGTTCAGTGATTTTTTTTTTTAACTAAGAGGAAGTTTCAGAAATATTTTTGAAAGAAATTGAGAATATGTTATATGACATTTTGTGGGGAAATGCCAACAATTGCTCTTTTTTGGGGGGGGGGGGCTATTCAAGAAATGTTCATATCTTATATGAGCCATAGATACTTAACCATATAAGATTAGTAGTTAGGAATCCCATACTACTAGGGAGAAATTATACTCTATGTAGTCCAAATCCCCAAATTACTCAAATATAGCTTATTCATCCTTTGTGTTTGTGTAAAAATCTGGAAACTGGTACTTTATACACAACTAATAGTTATCCAACTCAAAATTGGGTCATGACCTAAAATATACATATTTTGTCAGCATATGTAAATTTATTATTAAAAAGCCTTAATTTTTTTATGTGTGTAAATTTATGCATTTATATGCCCAATACAGACATAGACAATAAATACACTACTTATGTATTATTACATATGTATTACATATGTACACACACTACATACATATTACACATGCATACATACACATACCATATATATATATATATACAGCGAGAGAGAGATAATACCCAAGTTGTATATAGGTGATACATATCCATATTGATGCATATGTACATATGTTGTTGAGTTGATGTCATGATGTCAACTGTATCTGACCATTTGTGACTTCCTTGGACCATACATAATATGCTAGACTCTTTTTGTTCATCTCCTGAAGTTTGTCCGAGTTCAAGTTTGTTGAAAAAGCCTTAATTTTAAAATAATAAGTTTTCATTTGCTGGGCACCAATGCCAAAAGCCATCTCATTTCTGGTTTGGAGGACATGGGACTATTGTAGTTTGGAAATAAACCTTACTTGCTGATTCTGGCTCAGTGGTAACTTGAGAACAAGAAGAAAAACATTTCTTCTACTTTTTTTTTTCTACTTGATCAGAAGGAAATACAGAAGGAAAGAAGAGTTCTAAACTGTGTTAACAGTTGCAGGACAGACATGAAATAGTATTTTAAGCATCAGAGCAGATACACATATATAAAATATATGTATATATGTTAGCATCAGGACAGACTACATATATGAGTGTATACATATCTCTATATATCATAGGGTCGGACTAATGAGTTCTAGCATTTATTTGCCCAAACAGTTCTTAAAGATGTAAAATGAGATGGTGAAACGACACAGTAAAGGAGCCAACTACTGGTGATCAGGTGATAGACAGGAGAGTAGTGATTGTGGCTTTGGAGAGAGGCTCCATTAGCCTTTGGCGGCCATAAACCCAGAGGTGAGTAGTTCTGGGAGTACTGCTGTCATTGTGCCGTCACTCTCCCTGACCCCATTTGGGGTTTCTTGGCAGAAGATACTGGATCGTTCGGCCATTTCCATCTCCAGCTCATTTCACAGAGGAGGAAGCCAAGGCAGACAGGGTGAGGAGACTTGCCCAGGGTCCCACAGCTAGGAAGTGTTGGAGGCCAGATTGGCTCATCCTGATTCCAGCTCCAGGTTCTTTCCTGGCTGCCCTCTGGAACTAGCAGCCCTGTAGAGAAGAAATGGAGGCTGCAGGATGTTCCTGCTTTTGGGGAGATAACACCTGACACGTGAATAGCATTTTCTACCCATTACCCAGGGAACTGGGGGGGCAAACTTAGACAGCTGAGTGGTGAATTGGAAATCTAAGTAACTGAATTCAGAGCGGGGCCCAATTTCAGTGGGAGGGTGCAAAGATCTTATGGTTCCTGGGTTGTAATTCACATTGCATAATGGTGCTTTTAAGTTTATGATAACAATTGACATTTATATGGGTTCGTTTTGAGATTAGCAAAGTAGCTTACATCATCTCATTGGATCCTTATTACAACCCACGAGCCGGTAACTGTAAATAAAAGTATCAGAGATATTTTCACTGGGAAATGAAATGTGCAAGAGTCAAGTTAGGATAACAGATGACAGCCTGTGGCTTGCCACCCACGTAAATGATGACACTAGTCAAACTGGGTGATAAAACTTGTTTGGATTCCTGTCTCTGAACCACAACTTGTCTTGTTGTAGTTCAAATCCCATGCACTAAAAGCTTGTGAAGTTATCTGTTCAACACTTGGCTCTTTGCTGCTGGCTAATCACACTTCTCCCTGCAGATTGGGTTAGCCATTTGCCACTTGAGGAGCATCGGACTCTTTCTGCTTTCTCCCTGCCCTTACCCAGTCCCCCTTGTGTTTTAGGAGAAGATATAATGGTGGGACCTGTAGTATTTGATGACCTTGGCCTATAACTCTGCCCTTGACAAGTGGTCCTTTGTTTGCTAAGGGTGTCTTTAGATTGGTCCTAATCACAGACTTAGGGCTGACCAAAGCATGGAGGGTGTTGGGCTCCTTCTGGGAGCGTCTGACTGGAGGTCTGTGAATCCGCCGGCTGGCCGCAGGAGGAGCCTTTCCAGGGAGACTGCCCAGCCGCTTTCCTTATTTGGAAGGCTGAGCAATGGGATCACTTGTGAGGGGGAAGGATGTCTTAACCTTGGGCTGAGCCCAGCATGCGGTCTGGGTTGGTCGGGAGTGTTCCCTGCAGTTGGGTGGGAGATGGCATTTTCTTCTCAATATTTAGGCAGGGACCCCTGAGGATGGAGGAGGAGAGAGCTAGAGGAGGGGTGTTCTCGATGGCATTCACTACAGAGCCTTGCTTTTATTTCCACCCTGCAGACTCCAAAAGCTGTGATTTCTGGGGAGATATTTTCTTTTCTTTTGTTTTCTTCATTTGTTTGTTTTTTGCTGAGACAATTGGGGTTAAGTGACTTGCCCAGGGTCACACAGGTAGGATGTGCTAAGTGTCTGAGATTAGATTTGAACTCAGGTCCTCCTGACTTCAGGGCTGGTGTTCTGTCCACTGTGCCACCTAGCTGCCCCTGGGGAGATATTTTCACCCAAACTTTCTGTACACAGTTTTTGTCTACTTCTTCCACTAGGTCATCTATCTAGTCCAACCCTCTTTTTTTGCAGATGAGGAAACTGAGGCCAGGGAAAAGGTAAGTAACTTTTAGCTAAAGTCCCATAGGTGGTAAATGACAGAGCCAGGATTTAAACCTTTGACCCCCAAATCCAGCATCCAATCTATTTATTATACCATGTGTTTTGTCTTATTATGGCAATTGGTTTCACCCTTCATATTTCTGCATGAAATTGTTTTTTTTCATCTTTTTACAATATTTTATTTTTCCAAATGCATGCAAAGATAGTTTTTAACATTCACCTTTGCAAAACCTTGTGTTCTAAATCCCACTCTTCTGTCTCCTCCCCCTAGACAGCAAACAATCCTATATAGCTTAAACATGTTCTGCATGAAATTGTTTAAATCATTGTTAATGCATTTTCCTCTATCCATTTCCCAATATTTGGTGTAGATAACTTGTTTAAATAGGTCAGGTGGAGTTTTTGCTAGTAAAATAATTTTGTTTGCTCTTGCAAGCGGTGGTTTTGTTATACTGAGACAGATGATTTTGGGATGTTTTCCACATCAATGAGTCATTTTCTATCTGTTAAAATCTAGCTAATTTCTTTTTTTAATGATGTCATTCGATGCCCACTATGGATTCTTTTTTTGAATAAAGTATTCTTGATGCAAGACTCTGTGCAGTCTCCAAGTTTTAGGTCTCTTATTCATTTACCACTGAACCACATTTTCCACTTTCCATTTTCATTGATCTTACCTAGTACTACCTTTACATTTGTGTTATAGAAAATCAAAGAATATTTTGATTTTATGTTAAGGATCTTACTGAATTCTTTCTAGGATTTTATTACTTCATCTTTTGGATCCTATGTTAGTACAAAAGCCAAGATAATTTTCATAATGGTCTTTTTTGCAAATATTTTATCATGTGCACTAAAGCACACCATATCAAGTATTTCAAAAAAGGATGTTTCTTGTATTTGAACATAAAAGCAAGCAAACTCCTACCAATCACTGTTTTTGTCTCTCTCAAGACATGAACTACTTAGTTGAAACTTCTTTCTGTTTTCTAGTTTCATTCAGTATAATGGTGGTGCTTTGGGGTTTGCAAAACAACCTACATAAATTATCTCATTTTCTCCTCAACAGTCCTTTGAGGTGAGTATGATTATTCCATTTTAAAGATGAGCAAATTGAGGTTGAGAATTTAGGTGATTTGCCTAGTACCACATAGCTAAGACATGCTAGACACACAATGTGAAATCGTGTCTTTAAAAAAAATACCTTATTTTTCCAAATGCATGCAAAGATAGTGCTCATTGTTCACCTTCACATAACCTTATATTCCAAATTTTTCTCCCTCTCTCCTTCCCTCCCAATTATAAGCAGTCTGTTATAGATTAAATATCTGCAGTTCTTCTAAACATATTTCCATATTCCTTATGTTGAACAACAAAAAATCATATCAAAAGAAAAAAAACAAGCAAACAACAACAAAAAGGTGAAAATACTATGTTTTCATTCATATTTAGTCTTCATAGTTGTCTCTCTGGATGTGTATGGCACTTTCCATTAAAAGTCCATTGGAATTGTCTTTAATCACCTTATTGGTGAGAAAAGCCACGTGCATCAGAGTTCATCATCACATAATCTTGCTGTTCCTGTGTACAATGTTCTCTTGGTTCTGTTCACTTCACTTAACATCAGTTCATATAAGTCTTTCCAGGCCTTTCTGAAATCATCCTGCTGATTAGGAAATCAGAAATCTTAACTCTAAGACCAGCAGACATGCATTATTTCTCCAGTAATTTGTCCCCTTAATGATTTTTGGTCAGGGGTCTCACATTTAAAGACCCAACGGCTAAATTAAAGCTTGTTGGTAACCTAAATTTTTGATTCTTAGTACTCAGGTCTCCCATGACTAGGTCATTATCATTGCAGAGAAATGAAGATAGTTTTGTAATTTTTTTGTTTTCTTTGTTGCTGTGGCTACACGCTTCTAATGATGAGCCCCTCCATTCTTCTGGAGTCTGGACCTTAGACCAGTCTGTTGCTTGGATCCTACTCACATCTTTCCCAGCATGGTAGAATCTTGTCTTCTCCTGACATAGCCTTCAGGGACCCCTCTTAAACCACAATGAGGTATCCAAGGAGAACTTGAAAAAGCACCCTAACTCCATAATTGGTTCCCTGCCCCTTGGGACACATTCAGATCAAACATTCCCATTGTGATTTTCTTAATGCTGTATATTTGTGGCATATCCCTGCAGACCTCAAACTTAGAAACCCACTAATTAACATGATCCATGCTGTATTGCATTTTTATTTAATTTTGTTAAATATTACCAATTATCTTTTATTCTGATTGGGCCTCAATTAGTAGTTTTGCTAGCTGTGGGGTTGATACTTCTGCTGTAGAGCAGTTACATGGAAAATCCCCACTTCTTATTCTGCCCTCTGGTTGTAATTTAACCTGATTTAAACTCTCTTTTCCATCATCTATTGCCCACTTTGAGGTCTCTGTCGCCTGTAAGTTAAGTGTCTTTTGGGCCAGCTATTTGTTCTCCTTTTTAGTTTGCTTATCTACAAAGGGAGGGAAAGGTAAAAGATAATCTCTTGCCCTGTTCTACCTGCTCTTCTGTCCTTCCTTGATGTGAAATGAAGACTATTTTTAGATATCGTGTTTTGAAGTTGAAAAACCAAGTGGGCATTTTACCCGTCAGTTTGATACAAACTGGGCCTTGGCTGAGTGAATGGAAAGGTCCAGTAACTGGTGTTTGGAGCTTGCTTAAAGAGCTGTTCTCTCCTGGTTTGTGTCTCGAATTTCAGGTACTTTGTTTGGATCCTCTAAAAGGGACTGGAGAGGGTAGGCTAGAACTCTGACCCATGTTTCTTTCTGGCACATAGTAAGTGCTACATAAACATTAGTTATTATTATAAGAATATCACAAAATGAAATTATTCCTGCCCACAGGAAGCTTACAGTCCACCTGGAGAAATAACAATATACACTAGCTTTACCCTCAGGTAGCTGGGTTAGGAGGGCATGTCAAGAAAGGCCTTTTTTCCAGAGCTGGCACTTGAGCTGAACAAGTCGTCCACTTTGGCAGAAATGTTGTGTAGACTTGGGTGAAAGAGAATAAGGTTGAGAATCCTGGAAGGGTGGGTTGGGCCCAGGCTAGGAGAGGAAGGGCTTTCAAGGTTAAACTAAGGAGCCTGTATTTGAGTCTCGAGGCCATAGAGAACACGGAGTAGGGACATGGCAGCAGTCAGGCCTGCTTTTGAGGAAGTCCCTTTGGCATCCCTGCATAGTGGATAAAGGGAGAGATCAAGGGGGGAGAAGGGAACAGAGGCAAGGGATGGGAAGTAGAAGCAATAGACTTGGTGACTGATGGGTCTTGGGGGGCATCTGAGAATGAGCAATGGGGGGACACTGATGGTACATCCTGGGCCGTTGACAAGACAAAGATGCACGTTCTGAAGCGGGGGAAAAGTGGAGACTGCTCTGGGATGTGCAGTGGGGAGTCTGTGATCCGGGACTGGTGCTTTGGAGAAAGGGGGAAAACAATACAGGTGGGCGGGGAGTCAGGGGTAGAGAGAGGGCCACTAGGAAAATCCCTGAGTGTTGATAAAGTCTGCAGGATTCAGGACAGAACTCTGAAGGACATGCATGGTTATGGGTCCAGCACAAAAACAGAGAAGGATTCCTGTCACATCCTAGGAAGCAGGGAAGAGATCAATCACCTTTGATGAGACCCCCAGTTGTCCTAGCAAGATTGCACAGAATTGAGGAGGGCTTGTTGGGTAAATCTAAGATAAGCCCGTTAATATTCTGAAACCTTGGTACTGTTTGCATCTTGGAGTAGAATTCCTCACTCTCCAGGCCAGTCTTGGACTGTGTCCAGAAGGCTTTGATTACTTAAGGATCTAAAGAACTGTGTTATGGTGGTGGTCCTGTGACAGGACCCCGAGGGCATCTTTAAAGCAAGACTGTTGGATGTTTGTTCTGCTCCTTTAGGTAGACAGGTAATTACTGTCAGAGATTCTTTAGAGTTGAAATCTGAGTGGGGAGATATTGGACAACAGTGAAGGTTTTCTGGAAAAAGGGAGAAAAGAAATCTAACCACATTAACATTAAAATTCCTAAAACACAGTTGGCAGGGCCAAGATGGCAGAGAGGAGACAGGACTTTGAGCTCCTCCTGGCTTCCCTCAGGGTCAAGACTAGATCAGGCCTCTGAACAGATTTTGAAGCTTCAGAATCCACAGATACTTATAGTAAAGTGTGCAAAAGTGTTTGTGGCAGCCCTTTTTGTAGTGGCCAGAAACTGGAAACTGAATGGATGCACATCAGTTGGAGAATGGCTGAATAAATTATGGTATATGAATGTTATGGGATATTATTGTTCTGTAAGAAACGACCAGCAGGATGATTTCAGAGAGGCCTGGAGAGACTTGAATGAACTGATGCTGAGTGAAACGAGCAGAACCAGGAGATCATTATACACGGCAACAAGAAGATTGTATGATGATCAACTGTGATGGACATGACTGTTTTCAACAATGAGATGTTTCAAACCAATTCCAATTGTTCAGTGATGAAGAAAACCATCTATACCCAAGGAGAAGCCTGTGGGATCTGAGTGTGGACCACAACATAGCATTTTAATGCTTTCTGTTGTTTTGCTTGCATTTGATTTTCTTTCTCACTTCTTTCCTTTTTGATCTGATTTTTCTTGTGTAGCATGATAAATGTGGAAATATATATAGAATTGCACATTTAACATATATTGGATTACTTGCCGTCTAGGGGAGGGGGTGGAGAAAGGGAAGGAAAAAATTTAGGACATAAGGCTTTGTAAGGGTGAATGATGAAAATTATCCATGTATATATTTTGAAAAATAAAAAGCTTTAATTTAGAAAAAGGGAAAAAAAAACAAAAAACAAATATTTGGAGTGTAATAAATTTCTAGCAGAAGCTATCTTGGAAGGACTTCAGGAAAGTCAGTGGAGGGAGTGGAAGGAGGCATAATGCAGGGAAGCCCAGGGTGGAGAGAGAGGGCCTTTGCAGGGAATAGAGTTGGGGGCTCTTAGCCAAATACAGCAGCGTTGGCTACTCTACCCTGTTTGAGAAGGACAGTGGATCAGTCAACTAGCTGTGAAACTTTCAACACAACTACAAAAGGCAAATAGTGAGCCTCAGAATCCAGCATAAGAGGTGGGCCTGGCCACGCCCACCCAGTGCAGTGGGAAAGCCCACAGCACACCCCAGAGCAGTGAGAAGCTCCTATTGCGTTGTAGAGGAATCTCAAGACAATTTCCCCTTTGCTCTAGGAACAAATTTCAACCTTTAAAAATATGTTAAAAAGAGCTCTCTTCTTAGTTAGCTCTTATATGGAGACAGGGAAGAGCAAAACTCAAACCCTGAGGACACTAAAAGCAAAACACCTCCAGATGAAACCTCAGAGGGGGATATGAACTGGTCTCCAACTCAAAAGGCTCTCATGGAAGAATTAAAAAAGGAGCTTAAAATAGAGTTAGAAGAAAAATAGGGAAAGGAAATGAGAGCTTTGAAGGAGAGCTTGGAAAAGGAAACATAGAAATTGACTGAAGAAAACTACTCCTTAAAAAGTACATTTGGTGAAATGAAAAAAAAAAAACTGGAAAAAGAAAACAATTTCCTGAAAAATAGAATTGGTGAAATGGGAAAAATGCAAAAGGAGATTAAAAAGCTAACTGAAGAAAATAATTCACTAAAAATTAGATTTGGACAAATGGAAGTGACTCAATGAGATTCAAGAATCAATCAAACAAAACCAAAAAAAAGAGAAGAATGTGTAAAATACCTCATTGGAAAAACAACTGACCTGGAAAATAGATCCAAGAGAGACAATCTAAGAATTATTGGATTTCCTGAACAGCATAATGGGAAAAAAAAGAGCCTGCATGGCATCTTTTTTTTTTTATATATAACTATTTATTTTTTTATTTTATGTTTTTATTTATATTTAAAGTGGTTCCTATTTTTTTGTTTCTTTATTTTTTTTATGATTAGATCCACATTCATTATTCATATTTCTCTCTTTCGATGCGAACTGCATTTTCCATCCCAAGTCTATTGGGATTTTTTGTTTTAAGAGTTTGTTTATTTATTTATTTTTTTAAAATTTTATTTGCATAACATATGTGTGGGTAATTCTTCAACAATAACCCTTACATAGCTTTCCGTTACAAATTTTTCCCCCCAACTCCCCATCCCTCCCCTAGATGGCAGGATATCCACTACATGTTAATTATGTTAAAATATCTGCATGGCATCTTTAAAGAAATCAAAGAAAATTGCCCTGATCTCCTAGAACCAGAGGATAAAATAGGCATTGAAAGAATCCACTAATTACTCACTAAGAAATGAAAACTCCAAGGAATATTGTAGCTAAATTCCAGCATTGAGAGATCAAGGAGAAAATATTGCAAGCAGCCAGAAAGAAAAAAATCCAAATATCAAGGAGCTATAATCAGGATTACCCAGGACCAAGTAGTTCCCAATTTAAAGGATCAAAGGGCCTGGAATATGGTATTCTGGGGGGCACAGGAGCTTGGACTGCGACCAAAAATCAACTACCTAGCAAAACTTAAGCATTATCTTTCAGGGGAAGGGTATTCAATGCAATAAGGGACTTTCAAACGTTTCTGATGAAAAGACCAGAGCAGAATAGAAAATCTGATCTTCAAATGCAGAACTCAGGAGAAGCATAAGAAGGGGGAAAGGGAAAGGAAAAAATAACCAATTATACTTTTTATAGGTTAAAATGTTTCCATCCCTATGTGAGAAGATGATATGTGTAACTCTTGAGAACTAGGGATATATTTAGAGACATAAGTTGACTTTAATGCTAGGATTTTAAAAATAAACTAGGGATGGAAAAGGGATTGTATTGGAAGAAGAGGAAAGGGGAGGTAAAATGGAGCAAATTACATCACATGAAGAGGCAAAAAAGACCTATTACAGTTGAAGGAAAGAAGGGAGGGGGATGCACATTGTTTGAACCTTCATCTCATTGGATTTGGCTCAAACAGGGAATACCATACATAATTAGTTTGGTATGGAAACTTGTCTTACCTTATAAGGAAGTAGGAGGGAAAGGGGGAAAGAAGAAAGAAAAATATGACTTGGGAAAATAAGATGGTGGGAAATACAGAGTTATTAATTTAACTGTGAATGTGAATGGGATAAACTCTTCCTGTAAAACAGAAGCAGCTAGCAGACTGGATTAAAAGCCAGAATTCTACAATATGTTGTTTACCAGAAACACATTTGAAACAGAGTGATCCTTACAGATTAAAGGTAAAAAGCTGGAGCAAAATCTATTATGCTTCATCTGAATTAAAAAAAAAAAATAGGGGAAGTGATCCTGATCTCAAATGAAGCAAAAGCAAAAGATAGATCTAATTAAGTGATAAGGAAGAAAATTACATCTTGCTAAGGGGTACCATAAATAATGAAATAATATCAATATTAAACATATATACATCAACTGGCATGGCATTGAAATTCCTAGAGGAGAAATTAAAGAGAGATGCAAGAAGAAATAGACTAAAATAGTGGAGAAAGTCAACCTCACTCTATCAGAACTAGATAGATCAACTATAAAATAAATAGGAAAGAAGTTAAGGAAGTAAATAGAATTTTAGAAAAGTTAAATATGATAGACTTTTGGAGAAAATTGAATGGGGACAGAAGAAAGCATTTTTTTTTTCAGTGATACATGGAACCTACATAAAATCTAGGAGGGTATAAAAACCTCAAAATCAAATGCAGAAAGGCAGAAATAGTAAATGCATTCTTTTCGGATCATAATGCAGTAAAAATTTATATGTAATAAAGGGCCAAGGAAAAGTAAACCAGAAGTTAATTGGAAACTAAATAATCTAATCTTAAAGAATGAGTGGATGAAACAGCAAACCATAGAAACAATCAATAATTTTATCAAAGAGAATGACAATAATGAAATAGCATACCCAAATTTATAGGATGTATCCAAAGCAGCTCTTAGGGGAAATTTTATATCTCTAGATGCTTACATGAGTAAAATAGAGAAAGAGGAGGTCAGCGAATTGGGCATGCAACTAGAACAAATTAAAAATCCCTAATCAAATACCAAATTTGAAATCTGAAAATAAAAGGAGAGATTATGAATTAAACATGATGCCGTTGGGGAAAGCTGGTGACCTTACTGGATTTATCCGTTAGTTGTGTACCCAACAGAAGCCCTTTAAGCAGGCAAGGTAACTAACTATATCTTGACAACAGAACTAGGCTCACTAGTTTCTCCAAGGGTCACTAGGTGATACAGTAGAGAGGGTGTCAGATCTAAGGTTAGGAAAACTTCTTGAATTCAAATCCAGCCTCAGGTATTTCCTAGCTGGGTGACTCTGGGCAAGTCACTTAACTCTGCTGCCTCAGTTCCCTTATCTGTCAAATGAACTGGAGAAAGAAATGACAACCCACTCCAGTATTTTTGCCTGGAAAACCCCAAATGAGTCACAAGGAGTCGGACACAACTGAAAATGACACCATTTCTCCAAATTTCTTGAAGTCCCCATGTCCTTTCATTTCTCTCAAGGCCAAGCTCAGCTTTTCCCCAGGTAGCATGCAAGCATGGCTTCTGCCGGCAGACAAGGACTGCCAGATGGTCTGTTCACCTTAGCCATTGGTCTGGCTCTGGCCAAGATACGGTAGCCATTGTCCTTCTGAGGGATACACTGGGAAGTTGGGTTTGCTCTTTGAAAAGGCTGTGGTTTTGGTACCTGGCTTAACAAGGTATTTTAGATCAAATGGATTTCAGAGCAGACCCAGACTCCTTTGAGGTATATGTGAACTTTAATTGTAGCTGTCAGTGTATCTTTCACTGTAGAAATTGTTTGAAATGACTAGAATGTCAAAAATTACGTGTCAAGCTTTTGGCAGTAACTGGAAACTGTTGGTTATTGCTGCCAGAGTCTTCATAATGGAATCTTCTTGAAAGCTCAAGGCTAAGTAAGACAGACCTTAAAAGGCCTGAGTCAGCCTCTTAGAGAGCAAAGCTAGATTTAAATCTGAAACAGATGGTTTTATTGGGACTGGGCTTTAGCTTATTTTTTAAGGAAGAAAGATTTTCTTTGGTACCACGAAGGAGTTAAATTAGCCCTTTGCTCTCCCCACCCAGAAAGACTTGTCATATATGGAAGCATAAAATAGTCTCCTTTCCTAAATTACTAGTCTCAGCTTTTTCCATATTGTGCTTAATTTCAGCGGATCTTGTCATGTAACTTATAAAACAATAACCTTGGTGCTTTTGCTGACCACAGCTAAAACTTGCAACCTCTTCCCCAGATATTCATATTTGAAGTGATAAGCTTACAGTACTTGATTATACAATATTTATTTTTAGACATGTCCTACATTTTTTCCCATTTCTGTACACATTAGAAATAAGAAAGTGGGTGAAAATTCACAATATCTTTCTGATATACTGTACATTATTAATATAGCTATCATTAGAACTTTTTTCACTTCCTAGGTAATGGACTGCCTCATTGAAATGTTGTGGGCTAGGGGCCAAGGGAATACTGATAACAACATTTATGGCTCTTAGTGGAGTAATCAGGAATTGATTGTTGTGAGTTTGATTGAACTGCATCCAACTGTTTGCTTTCGATTTTGATATGGTTCAAGATAAAGTTCCTTCAACCTATCTAGTTCCTAAGGTGTGAAGATTTTATCTCCATATGTCTTTGTACTGTGTGTTTCATGAGAAATGAAGGCAGATGGCATGTTTCCTATGTTATGTCAATGAAACTGTCTTTTATAAGATTCAAAACCTTAGATTTATGTTTTTGTTTATTTTTAATTTATGGCATAAATTTTCATAATATAGTATAATTTTTTAAAATGCATATTTCACATGAAACATATCTTATATATTTAAATAGAATAGCAAATAGTATATAATAAAGGTATCATGTAAATTTCTTTTAATTTCCTCTCCCTTGAGATTTATTTTTTTTAAATATCTGCTCCCATGTTTTGAGTGACATGCCATTTGTTATAAAGAAATAAGATACTTTACTCTTTATTTTATGTTAAGAACATGGTTGTTTTCCAATTGTGCATTTCTAGAAGATACAAAAGGACTAATTTGCTTTTCTATCCTGATTTTATTCATAGTCAAGTTCATCCGGGAAGTGACACCATATATCAAGAAGCCGTCGTTGGTATCCGATCTGCCCTGGGAAGGGGTCGCCCCCCAGTCGCCAAGCTTTAGTGGCAGTGAGGACTCGGGCTCCCCCAAACACCAGCACAGCTCCAAGGACAGGAAGGTCATCCCTCTCAAAATGTGTTTTGCCACCAGGAACCTGAGTATGCCAGATCTGGAGAACAGGTGAGAGGGATAGCATCAGCGAATAGTGGAATCCTTGTGACTCTGGGAAACAGGAGAAGCGTTCTTTCCAGGGAGTCAGGAGAGCTGGGCATGGGGCCCAGCCCTGCCTGGTTCAGATGGATGGCAGGCTGGGAGCCACATGGACTGCTGGCATCACTTCATTTCTTTGGCCGAGTCCTCCCCCTGAAGGGAAGGCGCTGGATGAGGGAATCTCTGGGATTCCTCACGGAGCCATCCTTCTGTGACTGGTAGTTGTGGGCATCCTGAATGCCGTTGGATGACCCTGTGTCTGGTTGACATTGTCCTCCTGTTGTCCGATTTTCGCCGCTTACAGACTTCTCTGGGGCTGTTCAACCATATCTGACTCTGCCAGGCCCCGTCTGGAGCAGAGGTCCTGGAGCAGTTTGCCATTTCCTCCTCCAGCTTATCTTCCTGATGAGGAAACTGAGTCAGGCAAGTGAAGTGATTGTCCCAGGGTCACTCAGCTGAGAAGTTTCTGAGGCTGGATTTGAACTCAGGGAGGTGAGGGTTTCTGACTCTAGGCCCAGTGCCTGGAAGGCCTCAGAGACCTTACTGTCAGGGGCTAGGTTCAGTCCTTGAGCCCTCCCCATCTGGGCTGGGGGATCCGGAGACCTTTCTGAAGACAGGCTTAGCTCAGGAGATGGGGGGGCTACAAGGAAGTGGGGAGATGTACCTTGGGTTGGGAGGGATGCTGAGGAGGGAGCTGTGGCCAGGTAAAGCATGGGGTGCTGTGGATAGCCCCCTAGGCCTGGGTTTACATTCAGCCTCAGGCCTGATCAGGCCCCTCAACTACCCTCTGCCTCAGTTTCCTCAACTGTGGAATGGAGACAATAAGGTTCAAGCCCTTTGCCAGCCTGTACCTGTTACGTGCTGCCTCCAGTGTTACCCCCAGCTCTGTTACCTGTTGAAATCCTCCCAGTGCCTCTTTGTTCCCATATTGAAACTAAACTATCAGAGTGACAAGTTGTCCACTTTCTCCATCCTCTTATTTCTTTCCTGTAAAATGTAACAACATTATTTTCCAGTCCAACCAGCATTTGTCAGCATGTACAGATGACTTTGCCCAGCAGTGTAGATATAAAATCAGCCTGCAACTGCTGTTGCCCTCAAGGAGCTTCTAGTCTACTGGGGAGATAGAACGTGTAAATAGGGAAATCTTGGGCTGTCCTGGGAAGGAAAGGGGTTCAGAGAGATTCAAGCGGGAGACAAAACGGAAGCCAGGGATTCTGAGAGCTGGGGAGGAGAGAGGAGAAGGGAGACCCCTGTGGAGGAGGTGAGAGGATGTGTGAATACAGGGAACCCCAGTGGGCTCATGGGAGCAGGAGGCTGTTTGATGAGGCAGGAGTTGCCCATCCAGAGGGCAGCTGTGAGCCCCTGAAGTTTCTGGAGCCAAGAGAGACATCATGTCTGGGAGGAAGTCCTCATCCTGGGCTTCAGCTTTCCTCACACCAGCTTCTGCGAACACAAGCCTCATGGCATTCAGGCCTGAGCCTTCTACAGACACCGCAGCTTAAAGCCCAGATGTGTCTAAAACAGCAACAAAAAGGCCGACGCAAAGTGCAGCTGCTAAGGTAGAGCCTGGTGGTGCGATTCACTTCAAGAAGCAGCAGTGAAGAGTCATTGTCATCAGGGCCTTCCTTAGTGTCAGCTCTGTACACCACACTGGGTCCCTGGCAGATCTCCTTAGGTGGGTCCTGAGAGGAGGCCGATCCCGGCACTCTTTAAGGCATTGCAGAGCACTTTCCGTAATTCCTGTGGGACCTCAGCGTAACCCTGTGCGGGAGGTCCCCCCTGAGCCGAGGTTCGGCCTGGGGCTCATCCGATCCCAGATCTAGAGTTTGCTTCCACAAGGCCTTTCCTGCCAGACCCCCCTACTGCCTGCTCGGTGGGGCTCCACCTTTAAACCACTTGAACCTCTTCATTTGTGGTGGTTCAGTCATTTAGACGGGTCTGGCTCCTTGTGACCCTGCAGCACCACCAGTACTGTCTGTGGAGTTCTCTTGGCCAAGATACTGCAGTGGTTTGCCATGTCCCTCTCTGGCTCATTTTATGGATTAGCAGACCGAGGTGGAAGGGGTTAAGTGACTTGCCCAGCTCAGAAGTGGGAGCTAAGCTCTGGTCTCCCTGCCTCTGGGCCCTGTCCTTGGGCTACCTGGCTGCCCATCAGTGTCCTGTGGCCCTAAGCTCTGCTGCTGTTCATCTCACACTCTTGGGGACCCCAGGGGTTCCCATGCACAGCACCAGCTCCCCAAGCAGCCACTGCACTCCCCGAGTTCTCGGGTGGAAGGAGCTTGTGCCTGCCAGTTAGTAGCTTAGGCTCCTTCTCCCTCCATGAGCCTGCTGGGCCAAAGTGTGTGAGACGGATAATCCCTCTGAGAGAGGCAGCCTGCACCCTGGGGAGGAGGAGGACTCCCACCCTTGCCCAGCCCTCCCTCTCCAGGCTGGCTGGCATTTTTCCTTCCCTTAGTTACCTCGGGGCACTGCTCTCCCTTCCTAACTGCCCTTATTTCTGAAGGGATTCTTTGGACTTGTTGCGCCGATGCTGGTGTGGACAGTAGAGAGTGAGCAGGGAGGCCGAGCGGAGCAGGATAAATCCTAGTCCTGGCCTCAGGACCACGATGGCCTCTTGCTCCTTGAGCCTGCAGTCCCACACAGAGACCCAGGTCTGACTGCTGCTTCCTGCCTTCACTTACATTGTGATCCACTTTTATTCGTCCCAAATGTGGGATTTGGGATGAGTTTGGTTTTTTTAAAGTTTCCTTTATTCTTTTTGTATGGTTCCACTTCCTAGATCTCAAACACATCATTAGGCATCAGGCAAATGAGGGGTTTCTTCCGATTTTCTCTGGTCCCCACTTTAATTTCAGTTTTCAAGACCAGTATCATGTGCCTTGAAACCACTTTTACAAGGGCTTCACATTAGGAAAGTAGAAGCTAACTCCGGGGTCGAGAGATTTGTGTAAGAGAAAATGGAGCTCGGTTTTTTGCCAATGACTATTGTGGGAAATGTATATTTATTTAGCATTCTGTATAGTTCAGTAGGAACACGGTGTTCTCATACAACTAACTGCCTTTTGGAAATGTGCTGCTGCTGTTTTCTCTGGGTGTGTACAGGATGCCTCAATAATCTTCCCCCTGGATACTTTCCATATAAAAGATAATTTGGGCTTTGTGCCACAGATAAACTACAGTGGAAGTGTTAACTTCCCAGTCTAGCCACTGGATTCAGCTTTTGTCTTTAATTGATTAAATAAATGCTGTGGAAGCATCTGGGAAGCCAAAGAAAAGCCAGGACCCCAAAGCAGCTAAACTAAAGGGGGTGCTCTGGGGTACCTAGACCACAACTTGATTCATCTGATCAACATGTAATTGCAGTTTACTGAAAATTCCCAGTGGTTTGGCCCAAAGCCAGTACTGTTCATGCTGTGGCTGTCTTCCACGATTTCTTTCTTTTGCTCTCCTATGGGCCTCAGCCATGATTGGCAGACTGCCATAGTGTATTTATTAACAGTTTTATTTGAACTGTGCTTTTAAAACACTGGTAGACTATTAAAAAAAAAAAAGACTTTGCTGTGATTCTCTAATAATTTTAGAATTTTAGTCTCGAAGGAGGGATCTTCTGGGTCCTACTGTCAATCTAGAAATGTTCAATTAAGATTAGGAAGGAGCCTTTGTATTTTATGTGATTAAATTTTCTAATTAAAGATCGTTTTCATTTAAACTTTTTTAAAGTGGATAATTGGGGACCTGCTAGGGAAGCAGTTTTAATTCTGTTAGGCCTCCCTCCACCCCAAGAGTCTACACACTTTGAACTCTTTGATCAGATATTTAATCAAGTGCTTTTGTACCATTCTTCATGTTAATTGATTACTGAGATTCCTAACGTTTGGGAACGTAGAATTTGTCATGTCCAAAAACCAACAACAACAAAAAAAACCAAAACCCACATGTTAGAGGATGTTCCCTATTTATAATTATATTGATAGTTCTTTTTACACCCTATTCATTTTCCAGTAGGGGCACTTGGGGGATAGAACACTGGCAAAACCTGAATTCAAATCTGGCCCAGACACTTACTAGATGTGTGACCCTGGGCAAGGCACTTCACCCTGTTTGCCTTCCTCCACTGTGTAAGGAAATGGCAGACCCCACCAGTATCTGCCAAGAAAACCCCCGAAGTTGTCACAGAGAGTTGTGCCCATTTGTAACACATGGTTAGACAAAACTGACTGAGGAAATGTTGTTGTCTCCTGGTCTGTGCCACATTTTGTTCCTATAGAGCCCCAGCTTATCAAGGGGGTCAGATCAACGTTTTAGCAGCTTCCATTGGAGCTAATTACAGTTCGTTCATATACTTTTTAATTCTGTTTTTCTTTCCTTCATTATAGTTATTGTATAGGAAGCACTAGGTGGCTCAGTGGACAGAACACTGGTCCTGCAGTCAGGAAGGCTTACATCCAAGTCCAGCGTCAGACACTTACTAACTGTGTGACCCTGGGCAAGCCACTTCACCCTGTTTGCTTTCATCCCCTGGAGAAGGAAATGACAAACTCCTCCAGTATCTGCCAGGAAAACCCTGTGGCAGCACTGTGAGCTATGGTTCCTAGGGTTATGAAGAGTTGATCACAACTGGTGACTCAACAAGAACAAAGTTCTTGCATGTATTTTTCTCCTGGTTTTGCTTCCTTCACTCAGTTATAACCTTTTTCAATAACTTTGTTAAATCGGAAAAGAAGGATAAACTGATGCCTATATTTAGTGCTAAGTAGGGCAATGGGAGGGGTGAAGGAAATTTCTTGTCATAAGTTTGCCTGAATTTTGAGCATTTGTGTTGAAGGATGTCAAGCAACTTACCCAGTGCCAAACCAATCAAGTGGGAGATGAGTCGTCTATAAAAGATGTCAGCACTTGGATTTCTGTGTGTCTTAACCATGACTCAGCTGTAGTGAATGCCCAAGGAGAAGTAGGACTTGTCAGGTCATTTTAAAAAATATTAACTATGTGAAACATGCATTCTTTCTGTTTCTGAAGAACATAGGAAGTGATTTACTTTCCATTGACAGTCATGATAAACTGTTTTTTTAGTTATCAAGGAAACTGAGAGCTTTTCAAGGGCAACTTTTTGATAATAGGTGATAGAATCTTAAAATAAGTGTACGTATCTAGTTTGATGAGCAAAGAACTAGATGTTCTGGGTAACATGCACATTTGTAAGCTCGCCAATCATGTGCTCGGGTTTCTTATTCTTTAAAGAGAGAGTCTCCACATTTTGTTGATGATACAATTGATTGCATTTTCTTTATGTAAATTACGTACATAATTCTTTACATAAATTAGAAACTTTTCCTCTAAAAAGTATAAGTAAGTTTTAACAAAGAAACATTTTTTAAAGATTATAACAGCAATAGAAGTAATTTAAGTAGAGTTACCATTAAAAGGAATAAAATCAAAACAAGAATAATGAAGAATATAATGTAAGTCCAAATGGCAATAAAGTAAAGGTTAGAGTTTTAAATTTAAGTCAGTTTTAAGCTTTTTAAGCTGAGATAAAGTTTTCTTCTGTCCTTTTAAATCCATACACAAGCACCGTCTCCTAGGAAACATTCTTGGATCCCACTGTATTCTAAAGACTGCTTCCATCCCCAAATTGTGGTCCTTTGATTGTCAAGTCAGCAAGCACTGACCATGAATGGTGCTGGAGGAGCTCCCCCCCAATGGGGGAGAACAAACGTAAACCCCCAGGTACAAAGAGATGTAAACAGGACAGATTAGAGACAGCCCCCGAGGGAAGGCAGATTGGAAGAGCCTTCTTGGACAAGGTCAGATCATGGCTAAGACCTGATGGCAGTGAAGATGAGGAGGGAGAGAAGTCTAGCTCTGGCAGACAGCCAGGGAAGATACCTGGAGTCAGAAAATGAGAAGGGCAGGTTCCAGGATGTTAGGACCCAAGCCTTGTGCTAGGAACTTGTTTTCTCACCCAGCCTCTGGCAGCTTCTGCCCTAGTTAGATGGAGGGCCCTTTGCCCCCGAGCTGCCTCAGTAGTTTTTTCCTCCCCCACTTGTACTGGCCCGGCTCCTTGGGGGCACTTAATAAAGGCCTAGCAGTAGTTAATCAAGAGCAATGGTGGGAATGGGTAGGGGAGGAGGAGGAGCTGAGCTATTCTACCTCTGTCTCTGGCTTTCTTCAGAAGGAAGAGCTGCACCTAAAATGTAGCTAAGACAGGAAGGGCCCTTCCCTGTCCTCAAGGAGTTTACTCTGATGGAGAAGGAAGGATGCAAGGGAAGCTGCCCAGCAGAACCTGTAGCCCAGGCCGCTTTCTCTGGAATCTGGGGTAGAGTGCCAGCCCTCCAGTCAGAGGGCACTGGGGTGTTTGAGCCCGAAGCTACAAGAATCTCAGCTGTGTTGTTTCCTGGTGGTGGTAGAGAGTATAGCTGATAGGAAATTAGCCTTCCAGCATTCTTGGACCATGTGGTCAACTTCTAGGAGCAAGATAGATCCCAAACAGATTAGCAGAAGATGGGGTTCCTACTAACAGTAATTCACTTTTAGAGAGTACATTTAAGCTTTGCAAAATTGCCAATCTTAATTGGTGGAGGGAGTCTTTCCTACCAGGAGTTTCTATCTTTTTTTTTTTTTTATTAAAGCTTTTTATTTGTATAACATATGTATGGGTAGTTCCCCAGCATTGATCTTTACAAAGCTTTCTGTTACAAATTTTCCCCCAGTCCCCTCCCCTCCCCCAGATGGCAGGAAGTCCACTACATGTTAATAATGTTGAAATGCTTGACAAGTTATGCAAGGAAAATCCTATCTACAAGAAAAAAAGAAAATCAGAGAAAGGAAATACAATGCAAGCAAATGTCAGTAGAGATCATGAAAATGTTACGTTGTGGTCCATATTTCATTTCCCTCTCTCTGGGTGTATATGGTTTTCTTCAGTGAACAATTGGAACTGGTTTGAGACAATTCTTTGTTGCAGAGAGCCATGTCCATCAGAATTGATCATCATGTAATACTGTTGTTGCTGTGTATGATCTCCTGGTTCTGCTCGTTTCACTCAGCATC
>JAJPUD010007821.1:0-52149 GCA_023553655.1 Myrmecobius fasciatus | reverse complement strand
CTAGCCACTACAAAAAGGGCTGCCACAAACATTCTTGCACATGTGGGGCCCTTTCCCTCCTCTAAGATCTCTTTGGGATATAGGCCCAGTAGAAACACTGCTGGGTCAAAGGGTATGCACAGTTTGATAACTTTTTGAGCATAGCTCCAAATTGCTCGCCAGAATGGTTGGATCCATTCACAGTTCCACCAACAATGTATTAGTGTCCCAGGTTTCCCACATCCCCTCCAACATTCATCATTATCTTTTCCTGTCATTTTAGCCAATCTGACAGGTGTGTAGTGGTACCTCAGAGGTGTCTTAATTTGCATTTCTCTGATCAATAGTGATTTGGAGCAACTTTTCATATGACTAGAGATGGTTTTAATTTCATCCTCTGAAAATTGTTCATATCCCTTGACCACTTATCTATTAAAGAGTGGCTTGAATTCTTATATATATGAGACAATTCTTTATATATTTTAGAAATGAGGCCTTTATCAGAACCATTAAATGTAAAGATGGTTTCCCAGTTTGATGCTTCCCTCCTAATCTTGTCTGCATTTGTTTTATTTGTACAGAAACTTTTTTTTTTAATTAAAGCTTTTTATTTGTATAACATATGTATGGGTAGTTCCCCAGCATTGATCTTTACAAAGTTTTCCAAATACAAATTTTACCCCTAGTCCCCTCCCCTCCCCTAGATGGCAGGAAGTCCACTACATGTTAATAATGTTGAAATGCTTGACAAGTTATGCAAGAAAAATCCTATCTACAAGAAAAAAAAGAATCAGAGAAAGGCAACACAATGCAAGCAAATGACAATAGAGATCATGAAAATGTTATGTTGTGGTCCTTATTTCATATCCCTCTTTCTGGGCGTATATGGTTTTCTTCAGTGAACAACTGGAACTGGTTTGAGACAATTCTTTGTTGCAGAGAGCCATGTCCATCAGAATTGATCATCATGTAATACTGTTGTTGCTGTGAATGATGATGTCCTGGTTCTGCTCGTTTCACTCAGCATCAGTTCATGCAAGTCTCTCCAGGCCTCTCTGAAATCGTCCTGCTGGTCATTTCTTACAGAACAATAATATTCCATAACATTCATATACCATAATTTATTCAGCCACTCTCCAATTGATGGGCATCCCTTCAGTTTCCAGTTTCTAGCCACTACAAAAAGGGCTGCCACAAACATTCTTGCACATGTGGGTCCCTTTCCCTCCTCTAAGATCTCTTTGGGATATAGGCCCAGTAGAAACAGTGCTGGGTCAAAGGGTATGCACAGTTGGATAACTTTTTGAGCATAGTTCCAAATTGCTCTCCAGAATGGTTGGATCCGTTCACAGTTCCACCAACAATGCATCAGTGTCCCAGCCCTCCCACATCCCCTCCAACATTCATCATTATCTTTTCCTGTCATTTTAGCCAATCTGACAGGTGTGTAGTGGTACCTCAGGGTTGTCTTTATTTGCATTTCTCTGATCAATAGTGATTTGGAGCAACTTTTCATATGACTAGAGATGGTTTTAATTTCGTCATCTGAAAATTGTCTGTTCGTATCCCTTGATCACTTATCTATTGAAGAGTGGCTTGAATTCTTATATATATATGAGACAATTCTCTATATATTTTAGAAATGAGGCCTTTATCAGAACCATTAAATGTAAAGATGGTTTCCCAATTTGATGCTTCCCTCCTAATCTTGTCTGCATTTGTTTTATTTGTACAGAAACTTTTTAATTTAATATAATCAAAATTATCCATCTGGTGTTCAATTAGGAGTTCCAGATCTTCTTTGGACATAAATTTATTCCATCTCCACAGGTCTGAGATATAAACTATATTACGTTCCTCTAACTTGCTTATAAAGTCCCTCTTTATATCTAGATCATGAACCCATTTAGATCTTATCTTGGTATGTGGTGTTAGGTATGGGTCAAGCCCTAATTTCTTCCACACTAGTTTCCAATTTTCCCAGCAGTTTTTGCCGAATAGTGAGTATTTATCCCAAAAGCTGGGGTCTTTGGGTTTATCGAACACTAGATTGTTAAGGTTATTGCCTAGGTTGTCTTGATAACCTATTCTGTGCCACTGATCGACTGCTCTATTTCTTAGCCAGTACCAAACGGTTTTGATGACTGCTGCTTTATAATATAGTTTTAGATCTGGTACAGCAAGGCCACCTTCATCAGCCTTTTTTTTTTCATTAATTCCCTTGAAATTCTTGACCTTTTGTTCTTCCAAATGAACTTTGCTACTATTTTTTCTAGATCTGTAAAGTAATTTCTTGGGAGTTTGATTGGTATGGCACTAAATAAGTAGATTAGTTTGTATCTCTTG
This sequence comes from Myrmecobius fasciatus, assembly GCA_023553655.1. Classification (NCBI taxonomy): domain Eukaryota; kingdom Metazoa; phylum Chordata; class Mammalia; order Dasyuromorphia; family Myrmecobiidae; genus Myrmecobius; species Myrmecobius fasciatus. The sequence continues at coordinate 49,824 of JAJPUD010007821.1, read as the reverse complement.
CTGCTGAACTTTGTTGGTAATATATAAAAATGCTGATGATTTATGTGGATTAATTTTGAATCCTGCCACTTTGCTAAAGTTGTGAATTGTTTTTAGTAGTTTTTTAGTTGAGTCTCTAGGGTTCTCTAAGTATACCATCATGTCATCTGCAAAGAGTGATAATTTGGTTTCTTCATTACCTACTCTGATTCCTTTTATCTCTTTTTCTTCTCTTATTACTAAAGCTAACATTTCTAATACGATATTAAATAGTAATGGTGACACTGGGCAGCCTTGTTTCACTCCTGATCTTATTGGGAATGGTTTTAGTTTGTCTCCATTACATATGATGCTTGCTGATGGTTTTAAATAGATGCTATGGATCATTTTAAGGAAAAGCCCATTTATTCCTATACTCGCTAGCGTTTTTAATAGGAAAGGGTGTTGGATTTTATCAAAGGCTTTTTCTGCATCTATTGAGATAATCATATGGTTTTTGTTAATTTGGTTATTAATATAATTAATTATGCTGATAGTTTTCCTAATATTGAACCAGCCCTGCATCCCTGATATAAATCCTACTTGGTCATAGTGTACTACAGGAGTTTCTATCTTAATAAAATCTCAGGACCAAACAAAACCTGAGTTTGTAAGGTATTATTCTCATATCCTGAGGATCGCCAGTGCATACATTCCTTATTGCTGTTTTATGTATCAAGAAACTGAGGCAAGGTTAAGCAACATTTCTGCTCTTGCTAACGTAGGTTTTATACATTAGAGCCAGCAATCTCCCCTTTGTCTTCATTGCTTCAACTTAGATGTTCCCTCTACTATCCTACCCTGTTTTTCTATCATCTGGGTGATGCTTATTTTGCTTTTGAAAAAAAAAAAATGGATTTTACCCTTCCCCACAACCACCCTGTCATTAGTATCTTCCTATAAAAAAGACAATTAAGCAAAGTCACTGAATAAAGTAGTTTTGACAAATGGGGCAGGTAGCTTTGCCATTTATATTGCTATTTGTAAACAGAAGGGATGTGTATTTTAGCCTCAATAATGTAGAACTAACATTGTCCTTCTAATGTTGTCTTCATTGACAATATTGTAGTTGACTATATTGTTCTATTATCTCTGTTTTTTGTTTACCAGAGACCTCATGAGTCTTTCTGTGTTTTTCTGATTTCTTCATATTTATCCTTTCCTACAATAACATTCCTTCCCGCTCAAATACGATTTGTTGAGCCATATTCTATCTTTTGTCAGATCATTTGTTTTTACATCTTGCTATAATGCTGCTGTATTTTGGTACACAAAGGATCTTTTTTTTTTTATTTTATTTTATTTTTTTTGACATTGACCTCCTTGGAGTATTAATGCAGTATTGGGACTGCTGAATTATAGGGTATAAGCAGTCAGTAATTCTTCTCACACAATTTCAAGTATATTTCTAGAACCATTTTTGTGCCAGTTCACAGCTCTACCAATAGTGAATAAATGTGCCTGCCTTCCCACAGCTCCTCCAACATGGGCTTTTTCCATCTTTTATCACTGCTAGTTTGATATGTGTGAAGTAATGTTTCAGAGTTGTTTTAATTTGCATTTCTCTAGTGATTTTGAATATTTTCCCAAATGTTTGTTGATTGTTTGAGGTTCTTCTTTTGAAAACTTTGTTCTTATGTATCCTCTCACACTCTGTTGATATGCTGGCTCTTTTTACTGAACTGCTACTTATTTTCCCCTCTTTATTCTTTGTAGTAAGATGCCCAAGCATCCTTGTCCATGACTATATGTCCTATGACATGTTTATAACTGCATATCATAAAGAGTTGAATATTCCTCCAATTATTTGGATTTTCATGTATTTTTATAAATATTTTTATAGTTGTATTGATACATTAGTCCTCTGTGTCTTAAAAACATACTTTATAGATATTTTATGCCTTTTGTGGTTATTGAAATAGAATTTTCCTCTTTCCCTCTTGGCTTCTGTTGTTAATATTCAGAAATCTTATTAGGACATTGATTTGTTTGTATACTGTTATCTTGCAGAAATTGTTGCCTCAACTGACTAGTTTTTGTTGTTGATTCTTTAAGGTTTTCTAAGTAAACCATTGTATTGCTCACAAATGGATAATTTTCACTAATTTCTTTATCTTTTCCTATATGGTTAGCATTTCAAGTACTAAGTCAAATAATAGTAGAAACACTAAGCTTCCTTGTTTGATCTCACAGGAAAACTTCCAGTGTTTCTTCTTTATAAATAACAAATTTATAAATAATAAATTTATAAAAAACAGTGAGTTACTGTTTTTTATACTTTTAAGGGAAAGTCCTTCCATTTTTATACTTTTTATTTATTTATTTATTTTACCACAAATGTGTCTTCTTTGTCAAATGCTTTTTTTATTTGTTGATTTGGCTGTTATTGAGCTACCCTAATTATTTTTCAAATGCTGAATCATATTTATATTCCTGTTATAAGTCCAAGTGGCTCATAATGAACAATTTTTTGATAATATTGTGGTATTCTCTTTGTTAATGTCTTTCATTTGTTTTATATCAATATTCATTAGTGATATTGGGGATGGTTCTCTTTTGCATTATAAATTTCCATGGGTTTGAGGGATCATATTTACTTTTTTTTTTCCCTTTTGTGTATTCATGCCCCTGCTCATCTAAGAACAGTTAGCATTTATATAGTATCGACTATATACCAGGCTATTTGACTCTCTCAATAATCCTGGGTGGTAAAGGGTATTTTTATTCCCATTTTGTAGTTGAGGAAATTGAGGCAGGCTGATTAACACATCCCTAGTGTCACATATCTGATAAGTATCAAAAGCAGAATTTTAATCCCAGTCTTCTAGGTTGCAGGCCCAGCTAATGAATCTACTGCTTCATTAGCTGCCATCTTGTACTTATAAAGCTGATTTTTTAAAAACCCATAAGTCTGAGACTTTACGTTTCTCCTCATTAAATTTGTACTAATTTTCTTCAGGCTAAGAACACAGATTTTTACTCAGTTAAAATGATTAAATTCTGAGGAAGGGTTTAAGAAGCTTTCTAATGATCAGATTCTCACACTGTCGGAGTATCCAGGCATTTTTGCAGCTCCATAACTTTGTCAGCCCATTTGGATAGTTGAGTCAAATGTTCCCAAGTAAGATGGGCCTCCCATTTGGGTCTGCTGTGTATCCAGCCCTTCCTTGGGCTTTGTGGCCAGATTAAATTCAATTCAGCAGATGTTTATGGAGTGTCTGCCATGTGCTTCACTGTCCTAAGTGCTGAGCATCCAAAAAACTCACCAAAAAGCTCAGGTATCACATATAACATAAGGAAGGGGAAGGACAGTGCACCAGTACCTGGCTGTGGGAGAGAGAGCTTCACAAATTAGGGAGCGTTAGAGTTGGTCCTTGGAGAATACCAAAAGGCAGAAATAAGGCAGGCTTGGAGGACGGCTTAGTGGTCACTCTGGTTAGAACAAGGAATACTGAAAGGGAAGAGAAGGTGGGAAATAAGGCTAGAAAGCTAGGCTGGGTTGGATTGTGGAAAGCTGTGAGGGCCGGGCTAAGGAGTTAGGATTTTATACCACAAGCAATGGGAAATCACTCATGGTTTTTGAGCAGAAGACACAAAAAGGCAGATCTGTGCCTTAGAAAAATTCTTTAGCCCCCATGTGAAAAATAGATTGGAGAAGAGCAAGACTTGATTTGGGGATCCCAAAGAGGAGGTTGTTTCTGTACTCCAGGTCAATTGGGAGGAAGAAGGACAGTGGCTGGATGAGTGGAAAGGAGATCAGGGCAGCAGGCCCCAGAGTTGGCAAGTGACCCGGGGAGGATATGAGTCAGAGCTGTCTCCTGTCCCCGGCGAGTGGGAGGACGCCAGTACCTGCCGGAGTTGTGGGGAACCGAGGGAGGAGACAAATTTGACCACAAAGGGGAGGAGTTTTATTTTGGCCATGCTAAGGTCGACCTGTCAGTCCACAAGCATTTCTTAAACATCTCCTGTGTTCCAGACATTGCAATGTGATCCACAGATCACAAGGATGAATGTGAAACAGCCCCTGGCCTCGGGAGCCAAGCGGCAGTGTGGGGCTGGACAGGGAGCCACTGAGCCCCATTTACTCATGGCTAAAAAGAGGGAGCACCGGGCTGAGGGTCTGGAGGACTCCTCTCCCAGATTTCAAATCTGGCCTCAGGCAAGTACGGCTGTGTGATCTGGGCAGGTCACTCACCTCATCTGTACAGAGAAGGAAATGGCCAATCCTGCGGTGCTTTGCCAATAAAACTCCAATAGGGTCCCAGAGTTGGACATCACAAGTAGAGAGTAGCTCCTGATTAAGGGAGTTGGCAGCTTTCAAGCACTTGTTCAGCCTCTCCTATAACTTAGCTAGGGCCTGGTGCAAGGTCCTGGTAAAGGGGAGTCAGCATTGATTAGTACAAAATAGAAAGGTTACAGGGAGAGCTGAGAAGGGTTAGCTTGGATACAGAAAGATTTGTAACCTGTAAAAGGTGGCAGTTGATACGAGTCTCTGAGAAAAGTAGGACTTTGGGGAGGTCAAGAAGAGGAGGCGTGTTCCCCGGGCAGGGTTCAGCTGTCGCTCAGGACATGGCACAAGGTGAGCCTCTGGGCAAAAGCAGCGAGAAGGCTGAGAATTGGGAAGTGGATCCGTGCGCAGTAGGGGGGCATGTGGAAGGGAAGGGCCTGAAAGGTCAGGCAGGCTTGTGGGTTGGCAGTGTGGCCTGGTGAGGGGCAGCCTCCCAGCTGTGGGCACGAGCCTGCATTTGGGCTGACGGGCGCCTGGAGCAGAGCCACTGACCCCCTCCCCCATGTGTAGGCTCCTCCTTAACTCCCCAGCACTTCCCACGACCAGCCACTCGGAGGACTTTTAGGGGCCAGGGCAGAATTCCTGTTTGTGTCCCCGCTGAGTAGGGGGAGGGTGACTGTCCCCAAGTGGGAGCGTGCCATGGATGCCAGAGGAGCTGGTCTTCAACAGCATGAAACCCCAATGACGGGGAAGCGGAGGAGAAGCGAGGGCGATTTTTAGGGAGGGGATGAGGTCAGTCAGACCCTGCTACTGCAGGGTCTGAGCTCTGGAGGTGGCTCAGGCATGGGGCGGCCTTGGCTGACTGGCTCACCCTGGGTGTGCCTTCCACCTGGGACTCCAGCCTTGCCTTTTTCAGGCCCCAGCTCCCCCCCCCCCATCCAAGCCCACAGGTGAGAGGGTCCTGTGCCCCTTGGTCTGGCACAGAAACAAATGCGGCAGAGAGGCTGTCTCTGTGTCTTTCCAAAGGCTTTTTTTCCTGTTGGAAATGTTCCTAGCCATGGCTCAGAGAAAAGGATTTTTTCAGGGTGAGAAGGAAGGGCAGACTTGGACATGTTTGTAGTTGGCAGGAAAAGGGCAGTAAATAGGAGACTGAAGATGAGATGAAAGATTCAGAGAAGAGAAAGAGGGACAGAAGGGGTTGTTTTAGGGAGAATAGCATAGGGGATTGGGGGCACAGAGGGAGGGTTTGGCCTTGGTGAAGAAAGACTGTGAGCTTTCCCTTTGGAAAGATGTATAAACAGTGCTAGAATGGATTATTGTCTTTGCAATATTAGCTCTTCATTTATCCTCCTCTAGGGAGGAGCTTTGTCCAAAATATGAATCCAGAATTCTTAAACTGATGTGGAAATAATATAGTCAGTTGCAGTAAAAGTGTTTAGTCAATATATCACATAGATTACATTACATCATGTTATTTTATTTTATTATTATTATTATTATTTTGCTTTTTGCTGAGGCAATTGGGGTTGAGTGAGTTGCCCAGGGTCACACAGCTAGGGAATGTTAAATGTCTGAGACCAGATTTGAACTCAGGTCTTCCTGACTTTAGGGTTGGTGCTCTATCCACTGCACCACCTAGCTGCCTCCATTTTATTAAATTGTCACATAAAAATAAATGTTTATAGCACTAGGCATCTTGCCTGTTGCTCTACCTTTGTTAATAGCACATTAAAATATTAATCAATGGTAATCTATTGCTTTAAAATATCATTAAACAATTTTTTCACCAACATGGAGAATATGGAAATATGCTTTGCATGATTTCATTTGGATCCGTGATATGTTGGTTGCTTTTTCAATTGCATGGGGATGGACCTGAAGGGGGAAGGAAAGAATTTGGAGCTCAGAATTTTCAAAAATCTTAACAATAAATAAAGAATTTTTGAAAAAAGATCCCCAAGATTAAAAAATATTATTAAGATAGTTTCATAAAAGATTTCTTGCCACTCAGGAAAATTATGTTCCCTATTTGGCAGTACACTGGAAGTTTTGTAAATATTTTAAAACGATTACCTCATTGTTTACAACATACATATATTTTGGTAGGCAAACTTTTCACATCTAGAGAAACTCAGACAGTATCTCATGATAATAATGTAAACAATAATTAATCCCTTCCTAATGGCTCTCTCTCCAACACCCTCAATAGAAACATAATTGTAGTTGGGCTTTTGAATATTTATTTTTGCATATGTGGATTTTCTGAGAAAAGGGGCATCTTGGGGGAATCGGGAGATAGTATCTTTAGTTCTAAGAATATTGAGGTTGTTTTAAGGTGGATCTTATCATGGTGGGTGCCTTCTAACTTAGTTCTCACTTTTTTTTTCTTTTTTCCCCCACACAGATTGATAGAACTCCATTCTCCTGATAGCAGAAATACTTTGATCCTTCGTTGCAAGGACACTGCAACTGCCCACTCGTGGTTCATAGCAATCCACACCAACATCATGGCTCTCCTCCCCCAGGTGTTGGCTGAACTCAACACCATGCTTGGTGCTACCTGTACAGCAGGAGGCAGCAAGGAGGTCAAACACATTGCCTGGCTGGCAGAACAGGTAGGCTGAGATGGGGGACAGTGGGCTTATTAATATAGAACTTTTACACAGAAGCTTAGGATTTTGAAATGTTTTATTCCAAATGTCTCTGATATTTACGTAAAACCCAGACGTTAGTTATTCAAGACAGGATTTGTCCAGTTTGGGATTACTCGGACTCTTGGCTTCTCTTCCATTTCTATATTTCTGTTTCACTTTTATCTGTTTCACTGTGTATTAGCATCTTTGCCAGAAGGGTAAATCAAGTCATATTAATGCATTTTCTACTCAAGAACAAGATTATTTATATCAATTATTATCAATAAAAACTTGATATTCAAAGTAACTAAGGGATTGATAAAAATGTCACCTCAAGAGTTATTCCCCAATAGCTAAATGATTAAAGAATATGAATAATTTGAAAAAAATTGCAAAATATAAATTAAGTCTTTAAAAATATATGCTCAATATCAACAGAGAAATGTAAATTTTTCTAAACTCTTAAGGTTTCACCTTTTTCTATGCAAATATGGTAGTAGATAGGGATAATGGAGCTATGAGAAGTCAGGCAGGTAGATACACACCAAGATCCACTATTGGTGGAGCAGCAAAGTTATTCAGTTATCACACACATGTGCACACACATGCACACAACATGTGTGTGTATCTGCACCAAAACATTATACCTTTGTATAATTGTATATACATTGTATATAAATTTTACCAAAATAGATACCATATATATATTTGGTATATATCTGTACCAAAACATATTAGCTTTTGTTGAGGGCACAAGGAACTGGAATCTTAGTGGTTTCCCATTGATTGGAGAAAGGCTGAAAAATTGCAGCATGTGAGTGTAATGTGATATTATGCAATAAAAATGATGAATATGTAGAATTCTGGAGGGCAGAATTGGTAGGTAACTATGATATAAAAACAAAAGGCATGAGTAAAAATATTTTTAAATATAAAGAGCAGATGCAGCAGAAATATCTTGGGACTTAGAGTCAGATGATCTAGGTGATATTTACTACCCAGGCACCTTGGACAAGTCACTCCAGGTCTCCAGTTACTGATTAAGTGTGTGGAATTGAGTGAGATGTCCTCTAAAGACCCCACCAGCTCAAAATCTATAACCTTGTGGGCTGTTTTTAATAAAAGCTGACCGAGTTTTGAGGACTGTTCATTTGTTATTTATTTACGGAATCCTTCCCAGCATTCAGTTGTAGAATAAAGATTTCAGGGTTATCCTCCCACTTTGGCTCACTTCTTTTACTTTAAACTACACAGTGACATTTATTGTACCAGCCGGTAAAAATATTCTTTATCACCTTTCACACAGGAAAATATCTTAAAATTTTACTTGTATTGGACTATCTGCCATCTAGGGGAGGGGATGGGGGGAAGGAGGGAAAATTTGGAACAGAAACTTTTGCAAGGGTCAATGTTGAAAAATTACCCATGTGTATGTTTTGTAAATAAAAAGCTTTAATAAAATTTTTTTTAATTGTCAAATAAATGGTAATCTAAGAAAGATCTTGCTTAAGAAATCTTGTCACAGCAGGTTTTTTTAGGTCCTGATTATCTTAAAGCCATAACGAAATAGCAACCAAATATCTCTTTTTTAAATCTGAAACCTTTTTTTCTATAAGGTTAAGTATGTTTCCTTGATTCAGGTGGTAACATTTGGAAAAGGTAGTCTGTTGTAACAGGCACATTTTATATTTTTCATTGGGATTGAGAGAAATGGAAAGATTTCTGCCCTTCTTGAAGCTGTTGATAGTTTTTCCACACATTCCCCTAGAATAGTCTGACAACTTAAGAGAGTTCCTGTAAGTCATTCTTGAGGATAAGAAATCATCTGAATTGTTGGCTGAGCCAGGGATTTTGGACAGTTGTCAAAGGAAGATCCAGATTTTGGAAGCGTCCATTTTGAAGGTGTTTCTGACAAGTATTTCATCCTTGCTTGTTCTGCACACAGCTGTCGGTTTCTTTGTATCCTGAGTGTTTACTGTTTGGGGGCAGCCAGTCTAGTGCCTCAGGAGGTACTGAAGGTAATGGCTTGACTCATGTCTATCTCCAAATGAACTAAACTGCATAGAAAACACTTCATTATTGTTCAGAATATCTCTGTGCTCCTTCTCAATTTTGATTTTGTCTTTCATTAGTTCTGTGTTGGGAATTTCTGGGGGTGTGGAATCAGGCCTTGGTGTTTCCCGACCCCTGCAGATTCTCCCCTGGATCCATATTCAGCAAGTCTTGAGCAAAGTTTCTGGTTGGAACACTCGTTCACAAAGGGCCAAGCTGGTAAGGATTTTGAAATACAGGTTAACTTGGGTCATTCATTTTCCTAAAGAGTGAAACTTGATCTTAGCCCTAGCAATGTGAGCTGGCGTGGCTATTCTGCCAAAGGAAGTACAGACGGTATTAGGGGGTATTGAATGTACTTGGTTCCTTCTCTGCTTCCTTTTGGATTAGTGAGTGTTCCCTCTTCTCCTTTCCAAAAGCCTCTGTCAGCTTTTTGTTGTTCCTGAGATAGTGCAGCTTAAAGTTTCAATGCAGGCCCAAGATTTGTGCCAAATTCCTTCTCATACTGAATTTCCAGTGCAGCCTGTGACCTTAGCTCCAGCCCCATAGCCTTGGCTGGTTTTTGCAGGGCCTCTGGATTTACAGTGTGTTTTCTCCCATCTAGTCAGGCCTCAGGTCAGCTTCCTTGAGAGTCAGACTGTTTTCTGTTCATTGTCAAGTGATCTTTGCCTGGCCCAGTTTTGAGCAAATACTTATTTCTTTTGCATGTATTTATTTGATGATTGTTAGCATTCTTTTTTTTTAATTAAAGCTTTTTATTTGCAAAACATATGCATAGGTAATTTTTCAACATTGACCCTTGCAAAGCTTTCTGTTACAAATTTTTCCCTCCTGCCCCCTCCCCTAGATGGCAAAAAGTCTAATACATGCTATGTTAAAATATTTTACAGATTGAATATGTGTATATATATTTATACAGTTATCTTGCTATACAGGGGGGGAGGGGGAAACCTGAGAAGGAAAACATAATGTAAGCAAACATCAATAGAGAGTGTGAAAATGCTACATTGTGGTCCCAGACGCAGATCCCACACACCTCTCCCTGTGTGTAGATGGCTTTCTTCATCACTGAACAACTGAAACTTGTTTGAAACATCTCATTGTTGAAGAGAACCATGTCCATCAGAATTGATCATCTTATAGTCTTGTTGCCGTATATAATGATCACCTGGTTCTGCTCGCTTCACTCAGCATCAGTTCATGCAAGTCTCTCCAGGCCTCTCTGAAATCGTCCTGCTGCTCGTTTCTCACAGAACAATAATATTCCATAACATTCATATACCACAATTTATTCAGCCACTCTCCAATTGATGGGCATCCATTCAGCTTCCAGTTTCTAGCCACTACAAAAAGGGCTGCCACAAATATTTTTACACATGTGGGGCCCTTTCCCCCTTTAAAATCTCTTTGGGATATAAGCCCAATAGAAACACTGTTGGGTCAAAGGGTATGCACAGTTGGTTAACTCTTTGAGCATAGTTCCAAATTGCTCTCCAGTTAGATCCATTCACAGTTCCACCAACAATGTATCAGTGTCCCAGCTTTCCCACATTCCCTCCAATATTCATCATTATCTTTTCCTGTCATCTTAGCCAATCTGACAGGTATGTAGTGGTATCTCAGAATTGTCTTAATTTGCATTTCTCTGATAAATAGTGATTTGGAGCAACTTTTCATATGACTAGAAATGGTTTTAATTTCATCATCTGAAAATTCTCTGTTCATATCCTTTGACCATTTATCAATTGGAGAGTGACTTGAATTCTTATAAATATAAGACGATTCTCTATATATTTTAGAAATGAGTCCTTTAGCATTCATTTTTTAAAAAAATTTTTGAGTTCATGTAACACTTTCATGCTCTCTGTTGATGTTTGCCTGCATTGTATTTCCTTTTTCTGATTTTTTTTCTAGTAGATACGATTTTTCTTGCACAACAATAAGTGGGGAAATATGTATACATATATTCCATTTGTCAAGTATTTTAATATAATTAACATGTAGTGGATTTCCTGCCATCTAGGGGGGAGGGGTGGGGACTAGGGGGGAAAAATTTGTAACAGAAAGGTTTGTAAGGGTCAATGTTGAAGAATTACCCATACATATATTTTGCAAATAAAAATCTTTAATAAAGGAAAAAAAAATTTTTTTTTGAGTTCCAAATTCTCTTCCTTTCTACAGCCTCTCCCTCACCCATTGAGAGGTAAGTAATATAATATCAATTTTATAAAGCACATCTATATTTAAGAATGTAATTTTCTGAGCATCAAATATGAAAAAAAAAACATAACAACCCTAAACAGGTTCTTCCAGACTAAGTGACCCGTGTAAGGTTGTTTCCTGTCATGACTGGCAGAGGATCCTGAAACTTCCCTGTTGGTTTTCATTGTCAATCTGTTGTTGCTCAGTTCACCAAGTGGAATAATCTCCTGGCACCAGTGGTCAGTCATAATTGCTACTGATAGCATGTAAAACTCTCAACAGACAAAAGTGGACTTCTAAAGGATATGATGTGGCTGAGTGCATGCCTGACCCGGGGAAACCCTTCTGCATCTCTCAGGGAGCGTTTATTGGAGGTGTTTGGGCCCTTTCTCTTTTACCAAATACACAAGTCTTGGCAACCAAATTCCTCTTCTTATTTAGCTTTCTTTCTTTATTGTTTGAGTTTTAGTCCAAATGCTGATTCTTCCTGGTAAATTATCTTCTTTTTCTGCAGTTACTCTATTCTTCAGTTTTTGTGCTTAATTGTCTAAGCCCGTGATTCAGTCATATTGTATGGGAGTAAGGGGTCTCCAATGTAAAATGGTATGAATAAATGATTCAGTAAAACATGTAGTAGTAAATGTTTGCCATGTACAGAGTATGGTGCTGGAGATACAAAGAAAACAGTCACACAATGCCTGTTCTCAAGGAACTTACAGTTTAATGGAGGAGAAGAAGCAAAATATTTCAACTTTAAGTCAGGTGGAAAGATCCCATTTTTCCTAGGAGGCAACAGCAAAGCAATGGCAATAGCTATTTTTTAAAAATATATTTTTTTGATTATCAAAGATCTTCATCCTCACCCCTTTCCCAAATGGAAAAAGAAATTAAAAAAAAAATCTTGTGGTTACAGATGTATAGTTAAGTAAAACAAATTCCAGCATTGGCTATATCCAACAAAAAGAGCATGTCTGTTTCTGCACTTTGATTCTTTCACCTCCTTATAAAGACTTCTGTCCTTTGTCCCTTACAATGACCAAGTTTTTCAAAGATTTTTTCTTTACATTATTCTTTTTATTTTATCAATTGATCTCCTGATTCTGCTCATTTCACTTTACATCAGTTTATACGTCTTCCCATATTTCTCTGAGATCCATCTGTTCATCTATCCTCCCTCCAACCCCCTTCTCCTTTAATTCTTTTCCCTCTTATTTTCCTGTTGAGTGAAATATATTTCTGACCCCAGCTCCTTGTGTGTGTTTAGGGGGAGGGTCTTTCCTCTAATGATTAGTTCAGAGGAGAGTTGAGGCTCAAGTGTCACCCTTGTCTCCTACCCCTTCAGTATTTGTATAGAAGTCTCTATACTTGTGCACCTTAATTAAGAAAATTTTCCTGGGGGTGGAGCCAAGATGGCGAGCTGTGGACATCATTCTCTGTGAGCTCCTCAGAGCTTCCCTCAGACCCAGAACAAATTAAGCCTCTGAACTGGTTCTGGAGTGAGGGCTACATCAAACACTTGGAGTACAATGCACTTCTATCAAAAATTTACTTTGGAAGAACTCTGGAGCAGGTCAGGGCAGAGGATCGGGCCGCTTGCCGCCCTCAGGAGCCAGTGCGCAGCCGGGTGGAATACCGGGGCTGGGACGGAACAGTGGATTCTAGGCACCCACGAAGTCCCTGGGAGATGCTTGGGCCACTTTGCTCTGCTTGGGGGTAGGTGCTTTGGCAGATCTGCCTTTGGTAAAGGGTGGATTAAGAGCAGCTAAAAGTATGGACCTAGGGCCTAGTTTGACCAGTCCCGCACCGTAAGTCAACTCCGCGAATTGTCCCAGGGCAAATTGAAAGGGCTGCTGGTCCTGTGCTTGAATCAGACCTCAAGCTCTAAAACATGAGTAAGAAGCAGAAGAGAGCTCTCACCATAGACAGCTTTTATGGAGAGAAAGAAGGGCAGACCCCAGATCCTGAGGTTCCTAAATGGAAAACAACCCCAGAGGAAGCCACAAAGGCGACTATGAGCTGGTCCCCATTTCACAAGGCTTTCCTGGAAGATTACATAAAGAATCTCAAAAGAGAGCTAGAAGAAAAATGGGGAAATGAATTGAGAGCAAGAAGGATATAATGCCCTGCAAAAGAGATATGAAAAACTAGAAAACAAGACTGGTGAAAATGGAAAAACATCACCAATTCACTGGAAAATAAAAATGATGAATTGGAAAAAGACAACAATTCACTGAAAAATAAAATTGACAAAATGGAAAAAGGATGCAGTGAACCAAAAAGTTCAATTGATCAGTTACAAAAGGAGCTAAAAAACGTAACTGAAGGAAATAATACTTTAAAAATTAAAATTGAACAAATAGAAGTGAATGACTCAATAAGACTTCAAGAATCAGTCAAACAAAAACAAAAAAATTAAAAAGTAGAAGAAAATATGAAATTTCTCCTAGGAAAAACAACTGACTTGGAAAACAGATCTAGGAGAGACAATCTAAGAATTGTTGGACCCCCTGAATGCCACGATGAAAAAAAACCTAGATGCTCTCTTCCAGGAAATCATGAAAGAAAATTGCCCTGATGTTTTAGAATCAGAAGGCAAAATCGCCATTGAAAGAATTCACCGATCACCTCCTGAAAGAGACCCCAAAATTAAAACCCCAAGGAATATTGTGGCCAAATTTCAGGACTATCACACCAAGGAAAAGATATTGCAAGCAGCTAGAAAGAAACAATTCAAATACCGAGGAACTGTAATTAGAATCACATAAGATCTGTCAGCTTCCACATTAAAAGATCAAAGGGCTTGGAATCAGATATTCGGAAAGGCAAAAGAACTTGGATTACAGCCAAGAATAAGTTATCCAGCTAGAATGAGCATTATCTTCAAGGGAAGAAGATGCTCATTCAATGATACAGGAGAATTTCACCTATTTCTAATGAAAAGACCAGATCTGAACAAAAAATTTTACCTCTAAACACAGAACTCAAGACAAGCATAAAAAGGTAAAAAGGAAAGAACTCTTGAGAACTATATTTCTACTATGGGTATCCTTAAAGAAAATTTTCCTTTTCTTCCCTGCTCCCCTTCATATTCATCTTATCCCTTTACATTCTTCTTTTAAGATCATCACAAGATAACAATTCCCAGACTTCATATCTAATTAAATGGAAGCTCCTTTGTGATTCCTGTTGATGATAGGGTTCAGAGGGGACATGTGTATCAGCTCCCTATGTTAAAATGAAGCCTTTTGTCCTTGTTTAGCCTTACGATTGTCCATTCCTGTTTACCTTTTTATGTTTATATTGACTTCTGTGTTTGCACTTCAGAGATCTTGCACAGCTCTGGTCTTTTCATTAGGAATGCTTGGGAGTCCGCTGCTTCAACAAAGATACATTCTCCCTTGGCTCCCATGGCTCCCTTGGCACTAATAGATTATACTTAGCTTTTATCAGTCATTATTGGTTGTAAAACTATACCTTTTGCTTTCTGGAATTGAATATTCTAAAGTTTCTGCTCCTTTTATAGTGATAGCTTCTAAATCATATGTGATCCTGACTGGCTCCTTGGTACTTAATCTCTTTCTTTTTGGTTACTTGAAATATTTTTTCTTTGGCCTGGAAGGTCTGGATTTTGGCTATAATATTCCTGGGAGTTTTCATTTTAAGATTTCTTTCAGGAGATGGCCAGTGCATATTTTTTTTTTTTATTCTTTCCTTTCAGGTTTTAAGAGATCTGGGCAGTTTTAAGATTTCTTAAAATAGGATGTCTTGGCTCTTTTTTTGGTCATGATTTTCAGATGGTAAAATGATTCTTAAATTTTTTCTCCTCAGTTTTCCAATCTAGTCAGTCATTTTTGCTATGAGATAATTTATATTTTCTTCTATTTTTCCCCTTCAGTCTTTTGGCTTTGTTTTAATGCTTTTTAATGCCTCATAGACTCATTTACTTCTATTTGGTCCATCCTAATTTTCAGGAGGTTTGTTTTTTAGGCAAGGTTTTGTGCCTCTTATGCTAAGCCATTGATTTAATGCTTCTTGTTGCTTCATACTCATTTACTTCTATTTGGTCCATCCTAATTTTGAGGAGGTTTTTTTTTTATGTTAAACCATTGATTTTCTTTCCAATTCTTTATTTCATAGCTCCTAATAATTTTCCATTTGTAAAATGAAAAAATCTTTTTTAAAAAAAAAGTCTACTACCTGTCATCTAGGGGAGGAGAGTGGGGAGAAAAGGGGGAAATTTGCAACAGAAGATTTTTCAGGGGTCATTGTTGAAAAATTACCCATGCGTATGTTTTGTAAATAAAAAACTTTAATAAATTTTTTTTAAAGTTACCAAAAAAAGTCCACATTAGTTATGTTATGAAAGAAAAAATCAGAACAAAGGGGGGAAAAACAAAAGGAAAAAATCTTCAGTCATTCTGAGTTTATTCCCCCACTCTGGAGGATTTTTGTATTATGCTTGCTTCCTACAAGGTACAGATACACAAAAAATTCTTACATTATATGACCATCTGTTTAAGCTTTACATGGATTTTATTATAGCTGATAGTTGTCTTCATTTTAAACTATTGAAAGCTCTTGAACTCTAAATGATGGAAATATTCTTCAATGTATATATAAATTCATGATTGTTTTATGGTTCCATTAGTTTTTTATCATCTTCTCTGTAGTATACTAGAGTTGACCAAAAATTTCAAAGCATTATACAAGAGATTGAGATTTTGTGTTAAAGGATTTTAAAGGAAGAATAATTGTTTGTCTTATCTCTGCTTTAGTTCTAATAGATTCTACTTATTGGTAAATGCTATTGTAGAAGGCTATCACATGGCCAGATATAAAAGTGTGTGTAGGTGTTGTGAGACATGCAAGCTAAATGCCAACGTTAATATCTCTTTGTTCAGTTAGAAGCTTAAACTATTGAGCCTTGAACTGCTCTAAGCACTGGGACAAGCTCTGTATGAGAATCTGCATTTTAACTGAATGATAGTGATAAGGCAAAAGTAGCCTAGAATAATTAAGAAGACACTAGGTGATTTAGTTTGATAGAGCGCTGGGTCTTAGTTCAATTTTGCTTAGACTTTTAACTGTGTGATCCTGGGCAAGTCACAAACTCTAACCTCAATCTGCTGGAGAAAGAAATGGCCGGCTCTATCAATGTAGTTGCTGAGAAAACCCCATGGACAGTGCCGGTGCGCCACGGTCCTAGAGGTCCCAGAAACCCAGAACTTTTAAATGGAGACACCTCTGTGTTTGTCACACTGCAGCCCTACGTTACCCAGGTGAGCCTAGACTCAGATAATTCAGTAAGCTATAGGTTGTGAAAGGCTAAAAGGTTCTAAAGGACAGGCCGGCCAGTGGACAGCAACACAATCAGGTTTTGTGGTTAGTCAGGGGATGGTGACACCGTCCAGCTTCTGAGGCCGGCCAGGAGATGGTGACAGTCAGGTGTTCTGTGGCCAGTCAGGGGATGGTGACACCTTCTGCTTCTGAAGTGGCCAGCGGCTTCTGAGGCCAGCTAGGGGATGGCAGCAAAGGATGACGTTGAGGGAATCTGAAGAAATGTATCCTGGGGTGTGGAAAGGTTGTGACCTGGATTTGGGAGGGGAATATCTGCACCTATCACATACCTGTAAACTGAGACCTGAGATACTTGGGTGTTCATTTGTCCAGCTCCAGTATTAAAAAGAAACAAACACTTGGATTCTGAAGGGCCAAGCAATTGCCACTTCTTTTTCTTTAGATTTACCTTAGAAAGACATTGTTTCCATTGGCAGTTGGCAAATACTTTCTAGACACCATTTTTTTTTGTTAATACTTTTTATTTGCAAAACATATGTATGGGTAATTCCTAAACATCAACCCTTACAAAGCTTTCTGTTACAAATTTTTTCCCCCCTACTTCCCACCCCTCCCCTAGATGGCAGGATATCCACTACATGATAATTATGTTAGAATACTTAAGAAATCGAATATATGTATAGTTATTGCATCATTTTTTGTGCAGGAGAAATCATATCTACATGAAAGAATAATCTGATAAAGGAAATACAATGCAAGCAAACCTTAGTAGAGAACATGAAAATGTTATGTTGTGGTCCACATTTCACATCCCTCTCTCTGGGTGTATATGGCTCTCTTCACCGAACAATTGGAACTTGTTTGAGACATTTCTTTGTTGAAAAGAGTGATGTCCATCAGAATTGATCATCATATGGTATTGTTGTTGCCGTGAATAATGATCTCCTGGTTCTGCTCATTTCACTCAGCATCAGTTTATGCAAATCTCTCCAGGCCTCTCTGAAATCGTCCTGCTGGTCGTTTCTTACAGAGCAATAATATTCCATAACATTCATATACCATAATTTATTCAGCCACTCTCCAATTGATGGGCATCCCTTCAGTTTCTAGTTTCTAGCCACTTCAAAAAGGGCTGCCACAAACATTGTTGCACATGTGGGGCCCTTTCCTTCCCTTATGATTTATTTGGGATATAAGCCCAATAGAAACACTGCTGGGTCAAAGGGTATGCACAGTTTGATAACTTTTTGAGCATAGCTCCAAATTGCTCTCCAGAATGGTTGGATCCGTTCACAGCTCCACCAACAATGCATCAGTGTCCCAGCTTTTCTACATCCCCTCCAACATTCATCATTATCTTTTCCTGTCATTTTAGCCAATCTGACAGGTATGTAGTGGTACCTCAGGATTGTCTTAATTTGCATTTCTCTGATCAATAGTGATTTGGAGCACCTTTTCATATGATTATAAATAGTTTTAATTTCATCATCTGAAAATTGTCTTAGACGCCATTTTTAATGGAATAAATTGAAATTAGATGTTTCAAAGACATATACTTTAAACCAGACCACTTCAATCTTCTCTCCCCCCAAAAAATTACTGTAATTTTTACTAGATTGCTATTTTTTTTCTCTTGAGCAGAGAAATTTTGCTTTATCATCTTTTCCTCCTTAGCATGCTACACGTCTTAAGAATAAATAAAAGATTTTAGGTGAACATCAACTCCTTAACTAAATTAAACTCGTTAGGGGAGGGTCAAAAAAACAACAGAGAGCATTTTTAGACTTGACGGCTTGAGAAAGTGGTAAAACACAAAGTTAAAAGACCTGGTTCCAAGTTCTGGTTTTGACACCTTTCCTGGCTCTGTGATTTTGGGCAAGGCAAATCTTTACTTCAGTTATTCATCCATAGACTGGACACAACAATCATTAATGCTGTGTACTTCAGCGAATTATTTTCAGGAAAGTACCTTGTATAAACCTTAAAAAGCCATCTGACACGTGGCATCTTTTGGGAGGGCTTCATGTTACCTATATCTTTGATGTCTCTTCCAATCAAGCGAATTAAAAATCTAAAAGCTTCCCTCCAGTTCACGTATTGGTCTTTTGCTCCTCACTAATTTTTAGAGCTAGGATAGCTTTAGAATGGCAAGTAAATGAGGTGCTAATGTATAATTCTTTACTTTTTAAAAATAAACATGAATTACTTGTTTGTGGTTAGATAGGGGTAATGAGTGGTTTTATACACAGAGCAGATAACAGACCAGTTTGATTAGAATGAATGGAAAGTAATATGAAATAAGACCAGAAGGCAAAGGATTAGAAATGGATATAATAGAATACTCTTGTGTTGTAAGAAATGATGAAGAAGGGGTAGCTAGGTGGGGCAGTGTATAGAGCACTGGCCCTGAAGTCAGGAGGACCTGAGTTCAAATCTGGCCTCAGACACTTAACTAGCTGTGGACCTGGGCAAGTCACTTAACCCTAATTGCCTCAGAGGAAAAAAAAAAAGAAAGAAAAGAAAGAAATGATGAAGAGGATGATTTCAGAAAAAGCTGGGAAGAGATGTTTGAACTGATATGCAGAGACCTATGGATTTATGGTTGGTCATTATGTTGATCAGAATCCCTAAAGTTTTCTGTCTCTACAACATAGTTATTTAAATTTTTTTTCCTATACTGCTCATTTTATTCTGCATCAGTTAATACATGTCTTCCCAGGTTTTTCTGAAACCATTCAGAGGATGTCCTTTTCTTGCTATACTTTTTCTTGTTCTCTCAATGGGGGGAGGAGGAAGATTATCAGAAAATGCTGATCTAAAAATAAAGTTTAATTAAAAACAAATACTAATATTAGTAAAAAAAAAAAAAAAAAAACCCAGTAGGAATTACATAGTGGAGGGCAGTCAGGGAAGGTTTTTAGTAGTAGGATGATCTGATCTATGTTTTAGAAATATCAGTTTGTAAATTTTGTGGAGAAATAGTTGAAAAGGGAAAGAGACTGGAAACAGTGAGATCAATTAGAAAATTATTACAATAGACAGAGGTAAGCAAAAACAAAGTCTGTACAACTAGAGAGAAAAGACTTTTAAGAACTATATTGTAGGTTGGATACAGGAGAAGAAGAGGTAAAGAGAGTAAAGGAATACTCTGAGGTAATAGATTAGGAAGACGAGCAAGATAAATAGTACCCTTAATAGAAATCAGAAAATTTGAAGAAGGGGTCGTTTTAGGGGGCAAAGATAGTGAGTTCCATTTTGGACATAATTGAGTTTAAGGTTCCTTTGTGACATATAGCTAGAAATTTACCAATCTTAATTTTTTTAAGTATGCTTTGGTTTTAATTCTTATTATAGTCTCCTGCTAAGTTGATGAGGACCTCAACAGAGAAATGAACATAAGGTCAAAGATTTAGATTTGAAATGGACCTCAGAAAATTATTTAGTTCACTTAACTGATCATTTTACTGATATTTTGATCATTTTACTGATGAAGAAATTGAGGGCCATGAATATAAGTGATTTACCCTTGGTCATCTTAATAGTATATGGCAAAGCTGGGATCTTTACCTAGGATTTCTGCATCCAAGTCTGCTTGGATGCTGGACCTGCCTTTGGATGTGTGTTGTGTTTTTTTGTTTTTTTTGGTTTTTTTTAACCATCTATTCTTTGACCTTTGATAACAAGGAGAAATCTCTAATAAGCATTTTTAAAACTCCCCAGAAATAATTGCACCACATGCAAGTGAATGACATAGTAGTTTTTTAGTTGATAAAGGAATATGATCTTCCCAAAATGTACTTTGTAATCCTCTTGACAGAAGTGTAGATTATAGGTTTCTTTAGTGGTGGGGTTTTGTGTGTCTGTTTGTTGCACAGAAGGTATTCTCCCTTCCCCTCAAACATTCCAAAACTAGTCACTAAAGAGATTACCACACTTGAGTGAAGGGCTGAAATAGAGAAAGTATTCCATTTCACACGATACTCTGTGGAAATCGCTGATTATAGTGCCAGGGAAGGGAAACGACCATCAAATCATGATAGAGAGGAAATTGTACAGATCGAAAGCTTTGTGAAGAAGGTGCTTTTTTGTCTTCCCACTTTTTCTTCACTTTTCAGGTTTCTTTCTAAGATAGGGTTTTTTCTCCTGGATCATAATGCCACATAGCCTATAAACAGAAGGACTATTTACCAGTTGCCTAGCCATATAGGCTATCCCCCTTTCTCTGTTTTATCATTTAACCATCCATTTACTTTGGTGTTTCAGGCAAAACTAGATGGAGGAAGGCAGCAGTGGAGACCGGTCCTCATGGCCGTGACTGAGAAGGACTTATTGCTCTATGACTACATGCCATGGACAAGGGATGCCTGGGCGTCTCCCTGTCACAGCTACCCTCTCATCGCTACCCGGTAAGACACATTCTCCCAAATGAATGGAAGACTTGGCTTCAACCCTCCTGAGGACTTTGTCCAACTGTGTGATGAGTTTTAAGTCATTGCCTCTTAAGTCTTGTTAAGCAAAATTTGGCTTTTTTCTTTTCTCAGTCATAGTATAAAGAGTATTTCAGGTCAGTGCTCTTATCATTTTTAGGCATGAATTAAACTTCTTGGTAAACTTGAAAAGTTTAAAAGCAACTGCTCTTTTAAAAGCTGTTTAGGCCACTAAGAGAAGTGAATAACATGGTCATTATTTGATTGTGACTAGAAAACCACTGAAATTTTGAGAGCCTTCAGATTGAATGATGAAAGCATTTTAACTAACAAGCAATAATGGGAATAAACCACATGACTTAGCCCATATACCCTTGAGCTTCTCTTTCTAATATAAATGCACATAATTTTTGTTCCACAAAATAGACTCTTGACTTCATTGTGAATAAAACCAACAAGATGTTCTGAATTGCCTAATAGAGAATTGGGAGATGAATATTGGAGAACTGAAGATCCTTCAGTAAAAGAAATTGGAACAGATCTCCGAACCACTGGCACTTCATTAACAAATCCGTGGCCCTCTCTAATGATGTGCCCCTTGGATGCCCTCTTCCTGCAGGACTTTAGTTTCATGGTTTTTCATATGCAGGTGGTACAAAAGGGTTGTAATAAAAGACAGTGGCTGATAGATTTTGACTTTGACCCTCAGGGAGGGTCAAAAAAATACAGAATCCCCTTGGTTGACAAATGGGCCGACAAGAAGATTTTGACAGATGTATCTTGACTTTTCAGAAGGTTCTGCCGAGCTGATAAGCAAACCTATGGATGAGGCTGATAGAAAGATGTCAGATAACTACATGATCAAATGAGCTAGTAGAATGGCAGCCACAGGTTGACAAACAGGATCACTCACTGGCCAAATGCTTATCTTTGGCAATGGAGGGATGCCAAAGGATGGAGGGGCAACAAAAATATCTGAGGGAATCTCCATTTCATTGAGTCACCTGTGCCACATTAGACTTGATCACCATAACAAGAAAAAACATGATCAAACAAGTAAACATGCAATCTGTAGTTAACAACTCAGAATTTATAATCACTTCCCATATGGAATTATATCAAACTGATTAATACTGAGTGGAATAAAATAGGGGTACAATAAATCATAATACTACAGATTTTTTTAAACGCAGATTTTCATTAAAATAAAAAAAAATCAACTTTATTTTTAGGTCCCCATTCTTTCCCTCTCATCTTCTTCCTTTGTTGAGAAAGCAAGAAAAACCTTTTATACAAACATGTATAGTCAAGCAAAACAAATTCTTGTATTGACCCGTGTCCAAAAAGAAAAGAAAAAGAAAAATATTCTTCATTCTGCCCTGCATCCATCTCTCCTCTGATTAGATCTAGATAGCATGTTGTATCATGAGTCCTCTGGAATTTTGGTCAGTCATTTTGCTTATCAAAATTCCCAAGTCTTCCAAAGCTTTTTGTCTTTATGATATTGTTGTCATTGTATAAAAGTTCTGATTCTGTTCATTCACTTTGCATCCATTCATACAAGTCTTCTCAGGTTTTCTGAAACCATCCCCTTCATAATTTCTTATAACCCAAGAGTAGTCCATCATATTCATATACCATTGCTTGTTCAGTCATTCTGACCCCAATGGACACCTAACTCTACTTCTAGTTCTTTGCCCACTACAAAAAGAAGGACCATAAATAAGGTCTTTCACCCTCTTTCTTTTATTATACTTAAAGGAATAGACCTAATAACAACATTGCTAGAACAAAGATTATGCACAGTGAAACAGTTTGAAGGCATGGCTCAGAAATTTTTTCTCAAACAGCAAGTTTATGCTAGCAAATTTTTCCCAGAATTTGTAAATTTTCCTGTGGTGTTTTTTTTTTTTTTGTCAACTTTGCCAATCTGATGAGTATGAGTCGGTACCTTAGAGTTGTTTTAATTTACATTTCTCTAATTATTTATGATTTTGAGCATTTTTTTCCCTGTGACTATCAATTGATGTATTTCTTCTGAAAACTTTTATCAGTTGAAGAATGTGGATAAATCTTCTTAAATTGTATTACTCAAATATATGTCTAAACTAGAATATGTATATCTACTTATTGCTACATCTCAGGTAATCTTGTTAATCCAACTTTATTAAAAGTCACCCCCCAAATATTAATTTAATAGATGGAAGTGCTCAGTGTGATTTTTCTGCCAGACTTCTACTAAAGTGTAGATGGAGGAAAAAGAGGTAAAGTTCATAGGGATTTGGTTTTTGCTCATAGGGACATTTTTATATGAAAAGGGCAAACTAAAGGATAATATTGAGCATTTGTCACTTTTTGTAGAAACCTTTCAGAAAAGCCGAGTCCCTCAATGCCAAAATTTGGGGTTGTTGCTTTTGAGACTGGCAATGTTTTTGTCAAGCAAGATGCATACGTTGTTCATGCAAGACACAGATGTACAGGAGATGTACACATCTCAGATAAATGAGGTCCCTTCTTCATTTACTATTCCTAAGAGAGGGACTTCATGCCACATTGAGGCTATTTCTGTAGGGAAAAGTATTTAATCATTAATGAATTCCTGTGTATCTTCTTTGAAAGATACATTACCTTCTCACCAAATCCCAGAAACCCACATTAGTAATTACAATTCTTTATGGAAATGAATAAATAAAAGTAGTAAATCAGACATATTAGAACAATAACACTTCTGAGCTGAACTGGGGTATCAGTGTCTATGCTACTGACCTAGATTTTATTTGGAAGTGGAAGGGGGAAATGTGCAAGCTGACCTGAACTATGAGGAGAGGGATTGGAACTAAAAGCTGGTCAAGGTAAACTAAAAAAAAGTCTAAAGCAGCAAGCATTCTGAAAATCATGTTGCTAGTAAAAATGACCAGCAGGAGAAAATGTCAATGTGTTCATTTTGGAAAATATGCTTGAGATAGAAGAATGATTCTTAACTGCATCTGGAAGTGCTTTAATTTGTTTCCTTGGGGACTCCGAGGGGCTCAGGAACTGTGAGACTATAGTTTATGATAATTTGGGGACTAGGACTCTAACTCATTTCTGAGTCTAGAAGGACTTGGTGTTAGGCCCCAAACAGCCAAGTATAAGCAACCAGAAAATTTAGTGTGAACCTGAGGATTTTCTTAAATTAGTAAGTATAACTTCAATGTGCTACATGCATTTTAGTCATTGTTGTTGTTTTCCCTGTCCCTACTATCCAGGTAGAGAAAAGAAGCTATATTCTTGGGTTAATAGAAGGACAGTAGATGATTAGGGAAAGAGCGATCATGGAAAGTGATGACCCTTGAGGGGAGGCAGGGGTAGGAAATAGAAATCCAATGTTGTGTTGGCAAAAGATTGGAAAAGTTTCTGGGATCTGGGGGACAAGAAAGAGAAAGCTTTGAAATTTGTATTTCACCCATTTTCCTCCTAATCCTTTGGGACAGTTTCTAATGAGTAATAAGATGGCTAGAAAGGGACAGCATTAAGAGTATAAAGATGGAAGAAAAAATGGCCTTGCCTATGATAAAATACATTATCATCCTTTGCCCCATAAAGCAATGATTAGTTTTTAAAAAGTTGATCCTTGTTGGTGATCTTATTTCCCAGACCTTGCTTACTTACATTGCATTACACATGTAAAAAGGTTTTTTAAATTGGAGCAATTGTTTGGCCTTTCTTTTAAAGCTGATGCTTTTCCCTGAGAAATTAAACAAAACTTAAAAGGGGGGAAGAATTTTTCTTTTACAAGCAATTCCCGAGATTGAAGCCAGATGGACAGTGGAAGTGGGAAGAGAGAGACACCATGCTTTATAAGGCTGTAGATTACTTGCTCCATAGACTCAGGATGTGGGATTGGAGAGTAAAACAATATATAGTTGCTTTACAACATGGAAACTGAAAGGATCACTGGCTGCAGGCTCTCCTCACACCTTCCCCCAGCTCTGCCTCCATCCCTCAGAACCCGAGGCTGGGGACCACAACCACAGACTGCTCAGTAAGAGTCCCACAGTTGGAGGGCAGGAAGTTCCTTATCCCAAACATTCCACAACTGAATCTGTAGGAAAAACTTGTCCTGGACCTGGTATTTTTAATATCAGATGTGGGAATAGAGCCATATTTGGGAATGGGGTGGATTTCGCATGTGCCCTCCAATAAGCTCTTGGTTTAACTCTTATTGGGCTGGTGGAAGGATTGATTCCCTCTATCCAGCTGCATTGGAGGACATTGCTTTTTCCATTGGGTCGGGCCCTGGGCCAGCACGGGCCTCCTCCCTCCCAAGGAGTTCATCCTTGTCCTGCCTCGTTCAGCTCTAAGGAAAAGAATCACAGGTGAGGATGCCGGCCAAGACCTGTCCTGTTTGTTCTGTTGTTCTTTTGGGAAGCAGTGACCTGTGCTCCCTTGCCTTCTTTTACGAAGACTCTTCCCTAACCAGGTTTTTTAGAGAGTCCAATCTAGAAAAATGATGGAGTTTTAAATTTGGTTTCTCCCAGCTGGAATTCGTTTCCCTGTATCTCCCCCTTCTTTACACCCAGTCTTCTCTAAACCTAGAGGGACCCTCTTCAGTCTTCCCTGGCCTCTCCCGCTTCCAGAACACCCCCAGGGCCCCCAGAACTCTGTTACCAGACATGATCATGTCCCCTCTACAGCAGGGCTCCATTCACACAGCAGCTGCCCAAGGCTTGGCTCCTGTCACCTCTCATTTGCACTATTGCACTGATTGGCATCCCCAGAGCTACTAGAATATCTTTGAAAAGTACAAGTCTCATGACTCTCTTCAACAATGAGATGATTCAGGCTAGTT
The DNA here is from genome assembly GCA_023553655.1 of Myrmecobius fasciatus. Taxonomy (NCBI): domain Eukaryota; kingdom Metazoa; phylum Chordata; class Mammalia; order Dasyuromorphia; family Myrmecobiidae; genus Myrmecobius; species Myrmecobius fasciatus. The sequence goes on along the minus strand of JAJPUD010007821.1, from coordinate 24,135 downwards.
CCAATTGTTCAGTGATGAAGAGAGCCATCTACACCCAGAGAGAGGACCATGGGAACTGAGTGTGGACCACAATATAGCATTTTCATGCTTTTTGTAGTTGTTTGCTTGCATTTCATTTTGCTTCTCTCTATCTCTCTCTCTTTTTTTCCTGTGCGGCATGATAATTGTATAAATATTTATTGGATTTAACATATATTTCTACCATGTTTTTTTTTTTTTTAAAGAAAGAAAGAGAAGAAAAGCACAAGTCTTTAGCTCCTGCTCCCGCGTGCACTTAGAGTACAGTGTTTCCTATGATTTGTAAGACAAAATAGAAGTTGTTCCCCTCTAGACACTCCATGTTCTAACCCAACTGGCCTGTTTTTATTCTCTAAATTTGGGTTATCCCAAGCTGTGCCCAACTCCTAAAGTGCCCTCTGAGCTTCCCTCGGGTCCTTAGAATTCCTGGCCTTCTTCCAGACTCGGTGTAAGCACTCTAGCTGGGCAAAATGCTTCCCAATCTTCCTAGTTGTTTGCTCTCTCTTCCATCTCAAAGCATCTTCTGTGTGCCTTTACACTCAGCCATATCTCTGTTAGGTCTGTGCCCCAAGGAGATGCCCTCATACAAAGAAACTTTTATAGCAGCCCTTTTTACAATGGCAGAGTACTTTTGTTCTCCTTGTGCTTGAAGAGGACCCAGATGACATCAGTGTTGGGATCTGGGAAGTGAGCAGGACTAGGGGAACAATTTATACAATAACAACAAGATTATAAAGATAATCAACTTTGAAAGACATGTGAACTCTGACCGATCACAATTCCAGAGGACTCATTGTGAAACATGCTGCTCATCTCCTGATACAGAAATAACAGACTCAAAATGCAGATTGATGTATATTTTATTTTCTTTATCTGTTTTTGGACCTGGCTTTGTTTTTGCCAACTAAACATATTTGTGGGGTTTGTTTCTTCCCTCCACTTAATAATAGTATTTTATTTTTTTCCAGTGACATAGTTTTCAAAATTTATAAGATTTTGTTTCCTTTTTCTATCTTCCTCTCTTCCTTCTTCCAGCAAGCAATCTGATATAGGTTATACATGTACAATCATATTAAATATATTTCCACATTGACTATTCATATTTGCAATGAATTTTGTTCTTCTTGTCTTCTCAACAGGTGGGGCATAGGGTAGGGAAGGAGACAATTTGGAACTGAAAATAAAATAAAATTGAATTGAATTGAATTTTATTTTTTTGCTGAGGCAATTGGGGTTAATTGATTTGCCCAGGGTCACACAGTTGTTACGTGTCTGAGCCAGATTTGAACTCAGGTCCTCCTGACTTCAGGGCTGGTGCTCTATCCACTGCGCCACCTAGCTGCCCTAAAATTGAATTTTAAAAAATTATCATGAGTATATTTTACCATTCACTTATTGTGTTTCCCCAGGTAATATAAGAAGCTGCTTAAAGGCAGGGACTATTTTTCAATTTGTTTTTGTATTCCTGGAACCAGGGCAGGTTGGTGGCACCATAATAAATAGAATGCCTGTCCTTCAGTCAGGAAGATTAATCTTTCCAAATTCAAATGTGACCCTGGATAAGTCACTTATCCTAGCTGCTTGAGAAGGAAATGATGTCACTTCAGTATCTTTGCCAAATGGGAGACAGCTGAACAATTCCCAGAGCCTACCCTAATCTGTCTTTTACATGTAGTAGGTGTTTAATAAATGCCTTGGATTAGTAGTAGTGTAACATTTTTTAAAATCATGTTTTCCTTTGAGATCTTGATTAGCATATCTTTAAACAGGTCTGGGACCTGATCTGCCAGGGGGATTCCACCGGGCTCCTCCTTGGTCCTGAGCTACCAAATTCTTCCCTGGTACTTCCCTTCCTCCCCTGAGAAACCCCCAAGGTTATATTTCCCTTATAAAAGATCTGCTCAGGATGAAGATCTTTGTTAAATCCTTTTTAGAATTAAACCCACATTGAGGTACTCTCTCCCTCCCCATAGCAACTTCCCTTTAATGGCACCTTTCTCCTTACTCTGGCTAAACTGCTCAGTGAATTTAGCTTGCTGCCAGTGGCAATACTCAGACTTCTTGTCATATTCCTTGGCTTCTTCCAAACTCCTTTCCTTGGTAATCCTATTGCTCTCCTAAATCTATTTCATATTTACCACTTCTGTTTTACCTCTTTGTTTTGTCTGTAACTTCTTCTCCTAAGTAAATGTAACTTTTGCCAAAGGGGGAAAAATAATGTTTTGGTAGGGGAGCATAGTGAAAACTGACTAGATTCAAGGGTTTTCCTGAAATGAAACACTTGAAAAGTTTGATGGTCTGGATGAGAATAGCATTCCTTGTGGTTTTTTACATGTATAGTTCATTCTTGGTTATCAGTGGGGGTGTTTCCTTAATATATTGTATTAACACTCAGTACTTGACAAGTTCTTGCACATTTTTTCCCTCCTACAAATATTTTCCTATCATAAATTCTAAATGTCACATGTTTAAGGTCTTTGTCCTTGAAATTCTCTTCTTGCCTTGGGCTTTATTTCTGATTTGAACAGAAGAGGCAGTATGAGAAGGTTTGAGATTCTGTACTGGCTAGGCTTCTCGCTGTTGATTTCTTTTCATTGCTTTAGTTCATTTCCAATTCTTGTTTTATTTATCTCAACTCCCAATAGAGCTCATTCCTGCCCCAAGGTATCTCCCAGTTATATTCTATGGTATCACTGAATTCTTAGTGCAAAATAATTTTTAATGCACTAATTATAAAAAATTTTAAGAGATAAATTAAGTCCTGGGTGGACAATTTGATTGTGAAACATCATGTGCAGTATTTGTCATCAGCATTTCCTTTCCCCAAATCATGAGGTAGGAAAGAACTTTACTTGCTCCATGTCAGCATCCCATACAAGTTCTGACATTCTGTCAGTCAGTTATGGCAGATATGCTGTTATTTGGTTGGAGCACCAAGTACTCATCCTTCATAAGGCTTGATGAGCTTTTCATCTCAAGAAATAGTAAATAGGTTCTCTCATTGAAACTAATATGGTTCCAAATAGTACTAAACAAAGAGATGGGCATCTCAACAATTGATATTTATTTTCCCAAATAAGTAGACTCCGGGACAAAAGGGTTCTGTACCACTTGGGACCCTTGGCTCAAAAACCTTTCCAGAGGTTCTTACCTTCTCTCACCTCCATTTTCATTTATACAGAACTTTGGAGGAAAGGCAGAGCTCAGTTTATTTCCCCTCCTGCATGATGCTGGAAGGGGCCTTTAGAGTCACATAATTTAGCCCTCTCATTCCTTGATGGGGAAACTAAGTTCTATGGCCATACAGCTGGTCTCATGGGGAGCTGAATAGTTCCTCCGACTCAACTTCCTTTCTTTTTTCTTTCACCGTCCCATAAGAAATCTCAGACTCTGAGGAGGGAAGGCAGAGAGAAGAAGGGCTTAGAGACAGAAGTCTGACTGTCCTGCAGCTGACAATGTCCCCCTCTGCCTGCCTTCCCTCATCCCCTGTTCCACCAGACTGGACTTTTCTAGGGGTGTGTGTGTGTGTGTGTGTGTGTGTGTGTGTCTGTATGCCTTGTTTTATCTGAAGCCTCTTGTATGAGATTTCCCTCCTTTCCATCCATGTGAATCTTATCCGTCCTTCACACTCCACCAGAAGCTGGATGTGAAGTCACCCCACTTCTGCATAGCCCAAACAGGTTCCCTCTAGCTTCATGTTAGGGTTCAGTTGCAGCCTGATGTATTCACCAGATGTGTGTTCTCTGCCCCTCAGGTTGGTACACTCGGGCTCAGGATGTAGGTCACCCTCGCTTGGCTCTGACCTCACTTTTGCTACCAGGACGGGATCACGTCAGGGCATTGAGATGCACATGTTCAGGGTGGAGACACATCGGGACCTGTCTACGTGGACCCGGGTACTTGTGCAAGGTTGTCACACTGCAGCTGAATTGATCAAGGAAGTCTCATTAGGTATGGCCAATATTTCACTTCCAGTAGTAATTAAATGATGGTAGCATGCTTTCCTCCTTTCATTTGAGTTAAGGTCATTGTCATGGAGACAGATTTTAAGTGTGTGCAGAAATAGGTTCTTTCATTATCACATCATTAAACTGTCAGCATTTTGGCAACTTGGAGAGGTGGTATTGGAAATAAACCTGGCTGCTTTGCCGCTAGTGACATTTCCCCAAGCTCCCGAGATGTCTTGGTGCCCGTGGTTAAATATTTATTATAAAGCCTTGTATTAATATTTTCTTTACATGCTGTTATTAATTTCCCATTAGATATAGTATACTGTGTTACTTTATTGAACATTGATTGAAATTCATTCATCCCTATGTTGAGAATTTTTAATATAAATCTTATGTAGGAATCTTTAAAATGGAAACATCTGACAAGCCAGATGGTTGTAGGGACATAAAGAATTCAGAATGTCAAATTTTTTAAAAAGGAACTCTTCAATCTAGGACTGACTAAAAAATATTCCAATGAATTTCTGGGGTACTTTGAGGGGGAAAAAATCATAAGGATCTGGTATAGTCTGTTTAAGCTCCCTCTAGTGGTTAATTTTAAACAAATTTTACTTATGAAAAATTCTACATTTATATTTGTGTGAATGTCTGTGTTTATTAAGTGCTTTCTATGGTCAAAGCTTTGAGTGCAGTGTTGTGGATAGAAATTTAAAAATTAATAAAGGGGATTAGCAACATTCATGGTGGGAGAAACGAGATGCAGATGGGTTCAGCTCCAAGGTAACTGGCAGTGATCCTAAGGTGATTGTAACTTTAGTTAGAACAATAAAAGGGATTTCATTTCAATAAGGACTTATTTTATATTCCTCTTATGCCAGATATTGTGTTAGATATTGTGTCAGCAAGCTGAGGCTGTCAAAATTACACAATATGCATACACACATGCAACACATGCACATAATTGCACAAACATGCACAAGGTACTTGTGCATACATGCACACAATTACACACATATAATTACATGCATACATTCACACCACAGTCACGTGATGCAATTACACATGTGCACACAATCACATATACACACATTGTTTCACACACACTTATAATGTGCTGGGGCAAGTGGAGCCCTCTGGAGAAACCAGCCAAGTAGTACAGTGCAAAGGATTCCTCCCCAGCTTGGTATCTGAAGACCTCGTCTCTCTCACCAGCTTTGGGGGTCACTGTCTCTGTGATCTTTGGAAGTTTAAGTTTTTTGAGCCTAAGTTTCCTTATCTGTCACTTGGAGGCTGGACCTGTCCTGCTTCCCTTACCATTCTTTTCTTTTCTTTTTACTGAGACAATTGGGGTTAAGTGATTTGCCCAGGGTCACACTAGGAAGTGTTAAGTGTCTGAGACCAGATTTGAACTCAGGTCCTCCTAACTTCAGGGCTGGTGCTCTATTCACTGCACCAACTAGCTGCCCCTCCTTACCCCTCTATTCAAAACCAGAGAGTACATGTGAAAGTCCTTTGAAAGCCTCAGAACTCTGCAGAGATTATGGGCAATATTCTGATCTTTCACTGCTATGGAGCCTTCTGAACCACAGTAGAGCCCACCTGTGTAAGACAGACCCCCAGGCATAAGAGAACTGCCTTGGGTGGGTGCTAGGTCAGAAGCCAATGTCGGAAGTGACATCTAAACCTTCACCTCCCTGACTCCTGGCCTTTCTGTCTCCATTATAACACTGTCTCTTTACAGATGATGGGATCGATTTCTGTAATGACATTTTTTAATGTAAAAATAAAATATATCAATACAAACTTGTTTTTAAAAGCCATATAAAAGAATTCTCCAAGTCACTAACAACAACAAAAGTATGATTAAAACAATCAACATGATGGGCAGCTAGGTGGTGCAGTAGATTGAACACCAGCCCTGAAATTAGGAGGACCTGAGTTCAAATCTGCCCTCAGACACTTAACACTTCCTGGCTGTGTGACCCTGGGCAAGTCACTTAATCCCAATTGCCGAGGAGGGGGGGGGGGCATTGACATGATTCGGCGATATTTTTGGTTCACATCCAGCAAATTGGCAAAGATGTCAAAAGATCGGAATAGTCCATATTGGAGAGGTTGTGGAAGGACAAGTACATGTTGGTTGAGTTGCGGTCCAACTATTCTGGAAAACAATTTGAAATTGTACAAAGAAAGTGACTCTTTATTCAGAGATTCCTCTGTCAGGTATATACCCCAAAGAGGTCAATGGCCAAAAGGGGTTATATACATCAAAACATTTAAAACACTTTTGTGCTATTAAAAACGTGCCCATCATTTGGGTAAAGTGTGGTACATGAATTTAATAGACTATTACCAAACAGCAAGAATACAAGAATATGATGAAGACAAAAAGCATCACTTATATGAACTGATATTCACATACACTAAGTAGTAATATGATATGTCAACAATGGAAAAGGAAATAACTGCCCCCCCCAAAACAAAACAAAACAAAAAAACTAACCACAAAATTAAGATGAAAAGGCTTGGCTCTGAAAAATTTAGTGAAATACTTTCCCCTCTCTTTCTTTTTTGGAGAAGGTTAAGAAATCTGTGGCTGTCAAACCCCACACATTACATCACTTTTTAAGAGATATAATAATCAATTCCAAAGAGTGTGAAACATTAATGTACTGTTGTTAGAGGTGTGAATTATTAAAATCATTTTAGAAAACAATTTACAATTAAGCAAATAAAAAAGTGGCTAAAGTGCCATTGCTAGATAAATAACCAAAGAAGGTCAGTGATGTTTAAAAAAAAAAAAACACAAAACAAAACTGAAAATACCTTTAGATATTTATAGCAGCATTTTTTTTCTGTATAATAGTAAAAAACTAGGAAAAAAGTCAATACTCAAGAAATAGGAAACAGCTGGACAAATTGTGATATATTTAAAACCATAGTTGTGACAAGGACCTAAAAATCATTAAGCAGATTTTTTGTCTGTTTTATATTCTTCAAGTGAAAATTTTCATTTCATTTTTTCCCCTCAATAGTATTCTATTTTCCCAAATACATGTAAAGAGAGTTTTCAAAATCCATTTTTGTAAGCCTTTTCGTTCCAAATTTTTCTTCCCTCCCTTACCTTTCTTCTCCCAAAGACAGCAAGCAATCTGAATATAGCTTGAACATGTGCAGTCCTTGCAAACATTGCCATACTGGGCAAGAAAAATCAGATCACAAGGGGGGGAAACCACAAGAAAGAAAAAACAAAAAAGATGAAAATATAATACTTCAATCCATATTCAGTATCAATAGTTCCCTCTCTGGATATGGATGGCATTTTCCATTCCAAGTCTATTGGAATTGTCTTGGATCATTGCATTGTTGAGAAGAAGCAAGTCCATCATGTCAGTTTCTCCAAAAAAAGAAAGAAAATAAGTTGAGTGCTTTTCTTCTTTAACTTGCTTAGAGTTTACCCTTGAGGAAAATTTACACATATTGGGCTATAGCCATGCATTTATAAAGTTTTAGCCTTTTTACATAGCTCAGGTGATACAGATAATCTACCTTCTTGCAGTTAGGGTTGAACAAATGATTCTAGGGAAACTTTCCATCAGCCATGATGGATGGACATCTTGTCTCACATCTGAGATGGTGTGAATTCCACTCTTGCCCTTGTTGAGTTCTGGCAATGTGACTCAAGGCTGAGAGATCCCAAACTTGGAAGAATTAGGTATTGTGCAAGAAAATCACACAAGAGATCCAAACACATCCACATGTGTTTGATAAAAGGTATCCTTAAGATTTGTTACTTTGTGAAAGATTGCATCAACCTCTCTTAGAGGGGTCTCATTTACCTTTTGGTTTGTAGCAGTTAGTTAAAATGTAAAAATGATGGTGTGGATTTTGTCAACCCTTTTGCTAGCCATCTTGAGCGGATTCTCTCTGACTCAAACCCCAACTCCATCCAGACCAGCCTCCTTCTGTTCCCTCCACGGGTCCTGCTCATTCCCTCCACGGCCATGGCCATCTGCCTCTCCCCTTCCCCCTCCTACAATGTCTGCCTCTCCCCATGTGCAGACCAATGCTTCCAGGCCTCCAGGATGTATGCACGTGCGTACACACACACACACACACACACCCTCAACATCTACTAGAGCACCCCAACCTCCAGTTTTTCAGCTTCCTTGTGACCCCTGCTCTGTCCCAGCTCTTCAGAGAGACCCATGAATACACCACCTTTTTCCTTTAACCCCGTTATGGTCCTTCGGCTTCCCTCCCTTTCTCTTTCTTTGAACCTTAAATTCTCTTTTCTGTCTGTACATGGCTTCCAACCTCAGCGCCTTGATTCCCATTCTGTCCCCTTTTCCCATCTTGATCCCTTGTGAACCAGTTCTGATTCTCCTTCTCTTCTTCTCAGTTATCTGGTGCACCTATTGTAACTGGGACCACTACAGACTATATATTATGTATAATAATAGAATATATATTACATAAAGATAATATACCATTTCAGCTGGCCCTTCTCTCTCACATGCTATCCCTCATTTTGATACAATCATGATTTTGTATTTACGTTAGATTGTTACTATCAAAAAAAAAAAAGATTGTTACTACATCTGTTTGGTGTTTAAAAATTTGAGCTGGATCCTATTTCAGAAGAGAACATGGCAGCTCTTTTCTGCGTCAATAGAATTTAATGACCAAACTGAGACCTCAGTTGGCAGATCCCAAACAAGCGGTGACTAATGTAGGTTTTTTTTTTTTTTCCTGAGGCAATTGAGGTTAAGTGACTTGCCCAGGGTCACACAGCTAGGAAGTGTTAAGTGTCTGAGACCAGATTTGAACTCAGGTCCTCCTGATTTCAGAGCTGGTGCTCTATCCACTGCACCACCCAGCTGCCCCCTGATGTAGGTTTGAGAATATCTTGCCTTCAACAAGACTATATGATGATCAGTTCTGATGGACATGGCTCTCTTCAACAATGAAATATTTCAAACCAGTTCCAATTGTTCAGTGAAGAAAGCCATATACACCCAGAGAGAGGGATATGAATGTGGACCACAACATTTTCATGCTTTCTATTGATGTTTGCTTACATTGTGTTTCCTTTCTCAGACTTTTCTTTCTTATACAACAAGATAAGTGTGGAAATATGTATATATATATTCTATTTGTCAAGTATTTTAACATAATTAACATGTAGTGGACTTCCTGCCATCTAGGGGAGAGGTGGGGACTAGGGGGGAAAAATTTGTAACAGAAAGCTTTGTAAGGGTCAGTGTTGAAGAATTACCCATACATATGTTTTGCAAATAAAAAGCTTTAATTAAAAAATAAAAAAGAATATGTGGTCTTTCTCATTCCAAATCAGAAGAATTCTCCAGGATTTGATAGTGCGAAGTGTAAACCCTCCTAATAGTGCTTCTGTTTTTTTTTTCACACAGGTTGCATAATGAATGGGCAAGAAGTAAGACTGACAGTGCATTATGAGAATGGGTTCACAATTTCAAGAGAAGGAGGCGGCCCTGGCAGTATATTATATCGATACCCCTTTGAAAAGTTAAAAATGTCTGCTGATGATGGTATTCGAACTCTGTACTTGGATTTTGGAGGTCCTGAGGGAGAACTGGTAAGCAGAATTGAGAAAATTCTTTTTTTTTTTTTTTAAATCTAGAATTTAAAGAAAATAATGGAGATTAAAATAGAATGAAATGAACACAGCATTGTGAAATTAGATTATGAAGTACTAATCAGAAAAACTATTTTGTCCTGGTTTAATTCAGAATTAATTATTAATTTTTAAATGGGTGGCTTGGTAGTGCAATAGATAAAGCGCCAGGTCTATAATCAGAGGAGACTTTTATCTATCTATCTATCTATCAAATCTAGCCTCAGATATTTAATAGCTGTGTGATCCTTGGCAAACCATGCCAGTATCTTTGCCCTCCCCCCTCCCCCAACAAAAAAACAAAAACAACCCACTTGGATCATTTAGAGTCAGACAGGACTGAAAACAAAGCAACGGGGAAAAAAAAACTCAGAGGAAGAAAACAGGTAAGCAAAACCGAAGTGCTCCGGAAAACTCAAGAATGTAAACTCTGGGGGTGAAGGTGGAGCGGGGAGGGGGGGAAGAATTCTTTATTTAATAAGAATTGCTGGGGGAATGGACAAATCCTATGAGAAACTGGGTTTAAAGCAACAAATTAAACCATATGGTACAGTAAACTTAAGGTGTTTTAAGCGCCTTTATATAAGGGTCACATTACTTCAAAAAAAGAAAAAAAAAGCCTTTCACAGCTCTGAAAAAGAAGGAAATTCATTATCCTAGGGATCATGAAAGTTAGAATAGGTAGTTTTATTTACATAAAATTTAGTATTAAAAAAGAGTCTGTCATGTATGGAGGGAAAAAAAAAATCTTTAGGGCAGCTAGGTACTACAGTGCATAAAGCACCAGCCCTGAAGTCAGGAGGTCCTGAGTTCAAATGTGGCCTCAGACACTTAACCTGTCCTAGCTCTATCACCCTGGGCAAGTCACTTAACCCCAATTATGTTAGCAAAAAAAAACAAAAAACAAAACAAAACCCTTCACATCCAATATTTGTGATAGGTAGGATGTCCAGGCTTTACAGGGAAGTGACACAGCTATTTAAGACCAGTAGCCATGCCTTAGCCAGTTCATTAATTAGCATTTATAATAGGTTACATTTATTACTCTGATGGGTAAGTGATCAAAGAATATGAACAGTTTACAATGACCACATGAAAAACTGCTCAGGTTACTAAAATAGAAATGGAAACAACTCAAGGACTTGAAAATGGCAAAATGGTAAAATACATGAAAAGTCAGCGTGGAATGATTTGTGTACAGATGGACTTTCTTATTTTGAGTTTGTTGGAACTATGAGTTGATCTGGTGCTCCAGAAAACAAGACAAGGTTCAAGAAGAGTCATTTATTTTCCAAACCCTGATCTGGAGATTTTATTCCTGGGCAGACACTCCAGGGCAGACAAAGATAGGATGCCTTTCACAGCAGTACTTTTGTCTAGTAGCAAAACACTGACAATAAAGTGGGTTTTCATCCTTCGGGAAATGGCTGAATTAACCATGATACCTTAGAAACAAAATGGGATATCCTGAACTTCACCAGCAAGAGCCAAGTGTTTCATCTTCCTTTGGGCTCACAGTTTATTGGTTAATTGATCCCCAAAGCTCTTTTCATTATATAAATTGTTCTCCTAGTTTTGATTACTTCACTCTACAGTAGTTCACTGGGCCTCCTACTTTTCTCAGAAGCTGTCCATTTCATCATTTCTTATGGCATAGTAAAATTCTCTTACAATCATTTACACATATTTTTAATAGAAGTACATTCCCTTAGCTTCTGATTTCAGACTACCCCAAAAAGAGCTTTTACAAATATTTTTATATAGATAATTTTCCTCTTTCTTTTATCTTCAGAGTGTAGATGCAGTGGTTGTGGAATTCCCGGGCGAAAGAGAACATTCATAGTTTAATAACTTTGAGGGGCATCAATCCAAATTGCTTTGTGGAATGGGTAGACCAGTTACACTGTATCTTCATAGCAAGTATGCCCATTTTCTCTGAGCCACCCTTTGTCATTTTCATTTTTGTTATATTTTCCAATCTAATTATAAACTGTAACCCCAAAGTTGCTTATTTCTCATTACTCTATTAATTATTTGGAGTTTTGTTCCCCAACAAAGCTGTTAATTTGGAATTTCTTCTCCCCCCCCCCAAAAAAAAAGCCATTTATATTTGGATGGCTTCCTTTAGAACTGCCTGTTCATATCCCTTGACTATTTATCTGCTAGGGAATGGCTCTTTTATAAATTCCTTATGTATTTTGGAAACAAGACCTTTCTCAAAGAGACTTGCTGCAAAGATTCCCCCCTTTCCCAGTTTGCTGTTTTCTTTCTAATTTTAACTACATTTGTTTTTTATTTATTTTTTTTTGTGCATGAATTTTTTGATTTTATATTATCACAATTGACCATTTTGGCTTCAGTGAACCTTTCCATCTCAGGTAAGCTTAATCACACACAAAACCCTCAAGAGATTTTAAATTACCATTTCAGCTTACCTGCCTGTTTTTCTAATGTTGTTATCTATGTATTTGAATACCTTTGCTTGTTAATAAAAGGTAAAATAAATTTTACTTTAAAAAAGTAAAAAGAAAGATGTCTTTGACAAAAATTTCCTCTATTTCTGATGCCAGTAGCCCTTAAAAAAAAATAGAACTATAGCCAGTGCTAATACTGACAATCTGTTAGAAGGGGACAGCTGAGATTTAGTAATTTTGTTGCCAAGGGAACTCAGCTTTGAATGGAAATAGTCCGAGGGCTGTGCCTACACAGGATGACACATTTGCTTTCTGTCTATAGAAGAGACATTTTTCCTTGGATATACAAAACAGGTAGGTGGAAGGCTCTGGAGATGTAGAGAAAGATGCTTTCTCTGGAAGCCAGTGCACCCCTTTGCTCTCATGGGCAGTTGGCTGTTTCTTCATACCAAAGTTCTCTTGAGGCTCCAAGTAAAAGCAGTGAGCCCATGATTTTCAGAGGAAAGCTAAGTTGAGAACTGGATTCGTGACTTTATTGTTAGAGGGAATTCCCAGATGAGGAACTACCTTTATCAATGGGAGCCAACATTTCCCTGCCACTTCTACTATTTTGGAGAGCTAAAGCGCGTTAATTGCCATGGGTCACAAAGCCAGTCCATATCACAAGTGGGCCTCTAACTCAGGTCTTCCAGGCCCCCAAGCCCATAAGCCCATCTCCATCCATTATACCATAATTCCTCTATAAGGATGAACTCCTCTTTGAGATCAAGTTGTGAAAGGCTCTGAAAGAAATGAGCATTCTAGCCTAGAGTTTCTAAGAAGCTACTGGAGTTCATTGATTAGGGAAGTGGCACAGTTAGTTTGGGTTTAGGAAAATCCCATTGTGTAGTCTGAATTGTAGTGGTGAGAGAGTTGAGATGGGGAGATCAGTTGGGAAACTTGCAATGTTCTCATTGAGAGGGCTTGAACAAAGGAGGCAGCCATTTGAATGGAGAGAAGAGCTGAGATGGAAGGACATTGTAGAGCTAGATCCCACTAGACTGGATGTGGGGCGGTGAGGGAAAAGGAAAATTACAGATTGGGAGATTGGGCAGATGGTGAGGCCTGGGACAAAAATAAGAGAATTTGAAGGAGGAAGAGGAGGGAAAAGAGAAATTCCATTTTGGATCTAGCCCAGGACACCCTTTTGGTAATGTCATAGCTGGTGATGTGGTCAAGAGCATAGGATGTATGTGGGATAGACCCCATGGATGAGAGTGTCAGAGGCAGAATCTAGAGGACCCCTTCCTTGGTGCTAGAGATTGTGATGTCAGCAAAGGTGCCTGAGGGCAGATGGAAAGGGTGGATCCTGGGAAAAAGTGGGGACTTGGCAAGGGAGGAGGCTCCTTCAAGGAGTTTGCCTGAGGTAGGGAGGAGATATCTAGAAGGGGAGACGGAAGGGATGATAGAGTCTGGTGGTTCCTGAAAACTTGGGCAAATGGAATGTAACGGGAAAGGAAGCAGGGATAGGAAGAAGGGGAAGAGTAAAGGGAGAAAGGGAAGAGGATGCAGAGAAGAGTGCAAGCTGCTCGAGAAGACAGGTGGGGAGAGGGGATGGAACTGGAGTAATCATTCTCCTTCTGCTCACTTAGGTCTTTATCAATTCAGAGAAGTCTTTCTCATTTCCCAATGAAACTGTACATTTCATCATTTCTTCTCACACAAAAATATTCTGTTGTATTTATATACCATGATTTGTTTAGACATTTCCCATTGCTGGGCACATCCTTAGTTTCTAGTGTTAATTAAGATGAAAAGAGCTGCTCTAAATATTTTTGTATGTGTCTACCACCAAACCTGGTTTGTTTAGATTTATAGTGGCTCTTAAGTAAAATAAATGTAACACCATAGTAATTTCAGAAACTTCAGAGTATTCTTTACTTCTTTATATATAATAAAAGAAAGAGCTGCTCTAAATATCTTTGTACATATCTATCCCAAAACTTGCTTCAATTAAAGTTACAGGGGTTCTTAAGTAAAATAAATGTAATTTCAGATAATTCAGAGTATTCTTTACTTTTTATATATAATAAGTCATCTTTCTCCCATTTGCTCCAAAATCAAAAGGGAAATAGAATTCTTACTGGGATAAAAACAAATACTGACTAACTCCATCACCACGCCTATCCTTGTCTGGATACAATACCATATCAGCAAAAAAGCATTCGACAAACATTTGTTAAGTGAGGCATTGTGGTAGGTGCTGAGAAGAGAAAAATGTGAAAGGGTACAGTTCTTGTCTGTTGTGAGAATATCTTGTACACACACATGTATAAGTAGAGTTTGAGTCAGCTAGAATGAGAGTAAAGGGCTTTCAGACAATGCCAGAGGAGATTTTGAGACTGGGACCCTCAAGTAGCCAATGGAGATGAACAGGACCGTACTAGGGCTGACTGTAAATACTTTGTGTGTCCCGCCTTCTCTTCTGAGAGAACTGACTCATGTGCTCTCCCCACAGACCCTGGACCTCCACTCCTGCCCCAAGCCAATTGTTTTTGTGCTGCACACCTTCTTGTCAGCCAAAGTCACCCGCATGGGCCTGCTGGTGTGAGCCCAAGGCCAGGAACACGCCCACCTCAGAAGAAAACAATTAAGCACAAAAGAAAGCTGCTTCTTTTGCTCTCTTCTCCAGCATCAGTGCCTTGACAAGGACCTGTGATCACTGCTAACCCAGAACTGTTCCAAGAATATCCCATGGTGGCAAGCCACTGTGTTCTCCCTGCAGTCCCCTCTTATTGGGGAGAGGGAGGCATGACTTCCATGACTGTAGAATGATGAGCTCTTTCTGTATTTTCTGTTTTCATCATTTGTGTTTGTGTCTCTCTCCCATGATGAGGTGGGGTTGTGGCTCCGCTTTCCAAATACAAGTGAATAGTGGAGAGACATTCCCCTTGTTCCCAAGTTCCCTGGGCCTAGCCTAGCACCCAACATCTGTGCTAGACAATTCTGCCCACCCTTTCCTCGAAAGCAGGCTGGTGCCTCTGCAGCCATTTCCGGAACTTCCGGGCTTTGGCAGGAGTTTGCCATCCCCTTCTGGCACATGAAGCCAACAGCTGCAGGCTCCCCAGGTGTCCCTTTCTTTGTCGTGATGCTATTGCTACATCCCCACCACTGTATCATCCAATTTACCAAGTTTTATCATTCAAAAGTGTTTATTTTATAGCATCAAGCCTGTGAAATGTTGATTTAGTTTGCCATATGTTTTTAACCAGCACCTAGCAGAAAGAATATTGGAGATCAGGGTATACAAGGAAATATCTATCCATTTCAGATTTGGGTTCCACCCCTCCCCCCAAATTAATATTTTTGGAAAGTACCAGAGGGTTTTATGGTATGAGACTGATTTTAAAAGAAAATTTTTATTTTATACAGAGCCATTTTTTAATGGCTTACCAAATGTGCCTTTGGTCAAGATGGGTCAGATGTAATTCCGTATAACAACCTCCATTAAAGAAAGGCCATCCCAATTTTAAAGAATGGTTCATGAAGATGAGCTGCTTTTTTGGCAGCTGGTAAAATCCTGTAATGAAGACAAACTTGGACAAGTTGCCATCCTGTTTCAGGAGTAAACTTTGGAGGAACCATCAGCCCATTTGCACAAATGCTATCAGCAATCCCATGGGACCAGCTGATCCCAGTGCAGGTTCTGCAGTATATGGGCTGGTTTATCCCCTGCAAAGTGATATGGGAAAAAAAAAAATTCATCCCAACCAATGTCAAGACCTAGTGTTGCCTCTTAGCCTGGAAGATGTAGTGAAGCTTTAGCATAGCCCTCTAGCGTTCTTAAAAGTATTCTTGACATTACTCCAAGGAAATGGAACATACCAGTTTGTTCAGTTTATGGCATTGTAAATCCTTCTCTTATCCTAATTTTAACAGGACTACATTTCTGAAAAATGGTTAAAAACAGAATATGAATGTCATATGAGTTGTAACGGTCATCCTGAATGTTAAAGGAAAGTAGCAGCAGAGGCTCACAACCGGTTTGGGTTTTGACTCAGACTGACTTAGCGGAAATCACTGATTCCTTCAGAAAGGGCAATCCAAACCAGCAGGTTCTCATTGAAAGGTTCACTCCTTTCATTCGAGAAGTGCTGGAGAAAGGAGACATTCCATGAAGGGATCCCAGTAGTGAGCTTTATTGAAAAGGATAGGAAGGGCACAAAAGGCCGGCTCCCTCCCCAGACCACTGACCCAGCCCTGTCTCTGAGCTGGCTCTGTTCTTACCCGATTCTCACGTGACAGGGACCGGGGAGGT
Organism: Myrmecobius fasciatus; assembly: GCA_023553655.1. Taxonomy (NCBI): domain Eukaryota; kingdom Metazoa; phylum Chordata; class Mammalia; order Dasyuromorphia; family Myrmecobiidae; genus Myrmecobius; species Myrmecobius fasciatus. Next base: position 7,803 of record JAJPUD010007821.1, on the reverse strand, counting down.
GCCCTTGTTTTCTTGGCTCAGATCTGTGCAATTTTTGAAGGCTAGACCCAAGCTGACTTCCCTACTTAAACCGCAGAGACACAGATCTAAAGGAAAAATAGAGAAAAAATCTATCATTTTCAGAATCCATAGACTCATCTTAAAACTTATAGGTTTAATTGATCTTTTTAAAGATGTTTTTCCATCTCAAATCCAATTTGAATTTTGATACTAAAAATCTTGGTGGCATGGGGATAGAGCAGCCAATAATATCCAAGAGTGACTTGAAGCTCAGGTCATACCTAAAGCAGAAAGAATGCTGTCACATCTAGCAGCATGGAGCCATCACATTTCTGCACAATCCAAATGTCATTATGTTGGACTCTGGTTTTCTAAGGTACAGAGAAGCTTAACTCTGCAGATTGAAATTTCCCCAACAAAGTCCTTAGATTCCTGCTTTGCTGTGGATATTTTTATGTATTCTTGGTGTGTGTGTATGTGTATGTGTGTGTGTGGTTTTTGTTTTTGTTTTTTAAAAAGCCTGAGCCAACAAGAAAAATAATCATGGGAATGTCTGGAAACCACTTTATTCATCCTTCTTCACAAGAAGATTCTGTACAGGGTAAAATGTAAATGAGAATAAGAAAAGCCATTCCTTGTCCGTCCTTTGCTAAACTGGGATCAGACTCTGGATTTCATTTCCCCAGTTTGGGCTGCTCAGGCACAAAAACGTCAGAGACTGACGGGTCTTGATGAAAACTTTGTACCTTGAAACAGAAACGAAACTGAACAGATTGGAACCCCACCCATAAGCCAGCCACTCTGGGAAGCTTTCAGGCTGCATCTGTGACACACTCTTGGCAACATCAAAATACAGGTGACCAGGATATGGTGAGATCCCTAAATCACGAATGGATTCTTTTACGAAGGGACAGCCTGGACAAATTTCTAATTTAATTTCTAATTAACTCGCCGAATAAGGCAAATTGTTTGAAAAGAAGGCTTTTTGATTTCCTTTTCATTTCTGATAAGGAGACTCTTGAAAATACCTGCTGTTCTTCATGGGTGGAGCTTAAAAGGAACCACTGGGCAGCAGATACTTCATGTTCATACTCCTATGCAACCAGTTTTTCTTCCACTCTTCCCCCCATTCATGTGATTGAATTGGTGAGAGTCTACTCTTTTCCTCCCATAATCCTTTCTTTCTTTTTTTCCTCCATTCCATTTCCCTCTGTCCTCACCCTGGCATCGTATAAAGAAAAAAACTGAAAGGTAGGAACAACTATCTTTATGTAAAAGGAAAACCTTTTCTTACAAGATCATAAAATAGAACTCGACCTGAAAATTAGTTTAAAATCTAGCATTATATAGATGTGTTTTTCTTTCATGTATGTTTATGCAGTTATTTATTAGAATAATTATAATTGTAATTATATGTAACTGTCCAGTAGACCCCAGAAATGGGAGCTCAAATGCTGGTTATGTGCACATATTCAGACTATTATTCTAAAGGCCATTCAAGTTTTCAAAAGCCATTTTTGAGCACTTTTTAAACAAGGGATATTTTATTGGTTCATATTATCTGCACTCTCAATAACTTTACCGTTCCAGAAACTTAACTGCATAGGCAGGAAGTAGAGCTATGGAATTCCTTGTTACATTTCTATTAAAAAATAATTATACCTTTAAATAGCAAATACTTAAAACTGTTGCTGGCTATTCATATCTCTTATCTCTCTGTAAGGTATATCCTGGTAGCAAAATCTAACCTGCAATATAAATTTGTATTTACCTGTAAATCCCAAGTTTTTCTAAATTTTTGTAAAAATTAAGAATCCATGTGGAGAATTAATAAGGTCATGTTTCTCCTAGAAAAAATAGCTTATGCTATAAATGGTTTTCATTAATAGGGAGATATGACATTTAAGAAAAGGTCTGATGGATTTTTCTCAAAAAACCCTTCAAATCCTAGGTTATAATTTATATGCATGTTAGTTATAGAAGTGTATTTTCAAAAATGAGACAGTCCCTGTTCATGTTTTTCTTTGATCTGCAAACTACCTTGTAAGCTGCTATGCAAATTATCTTCAAATTCCTACCTGCTTAAGGGGTTAAACATTCTTTAGGCCCTGGGAAAGACATGTAGACTTACGCACTTTCTGTGATTTCTCTTTTTTTTTTATCTTAGCTCTGACAAAAGCTGAATTATATTAATGTCTTAATTTTGGTGGCTATAAACTATTGATTTTAGATAACGTTTAAACTGAACAGTATAAATAAATGTCCAGCATACACTTTATGTTGCCAATGCTGAATAAAACTATAATGATCTGTCAAGTAGGAAAGCCAAAGGTTGCTACTGAATCCTGTATTATTAAATGAAAAGTTAAATGCCAAAACTCTTTGGTTCTGAAGCTGCTTGCATTGGAGAAATTCTAATTTCTATAAAATGAGGATTTCTTTAGACCTTAAAACTCTGCTTAAACTATATTTTAGGCAAACATGATCCACTCACCTACAGATTACTCTTTGGCAAGACTTCATATATAATCAATGAAGTCTGCAGTATTTTTTGGTGAAATTTAGATAATTGTCTCTCTTGCCCTGCCACTCCTACGTACAAGAAGTATAAGAATTCATCATTTGATGTCTCCTTTTAGTTAGGGCCATCTTTTGCTTGGTAACCTAGAACTAAGTACATCGTTTTACTTCCACTGAGACTTCCATAGTCTCAGATACTGTGGTTTTTTTTTTTTTAAATTACACAGTTCATAAAAATCCACATCATTGGGTTCTTACCCAGCACTCAGTAAATGTTTATGGATTGATAAATATGTTTGAAATGATTATGCTATACCATAGCCACTTGATTCTGAAAGGGTCTTATAAGTGATGCATGAATTTGAATGACTTGTCCCAACAATGATAAGAGATGTAATTTTTGTACAGAATATGCTAGACTAGCCACTCCCACTAAAGTAAGAGTTCAGTTGCTCACCCCAAGATGATAAAATCTCAAACCTGGAGGGTTTCTCCCCCATCTAGCCTTAGCCATACCTGACCAAGGACCCTTTCTGAAACACACCAGGCAAATTGTCATCCTGACTTTGCTTAAGAACTTTTCAACGAGGCAGAAGCCATGGCCTCCTGAGGCAGCCCGTTGTAGGGCTGGATAGCTCACATACTCTCCATCAAGCCCAACCCTGCCTCTGCAGATTTTACTATTTCTTGTTCTCTCTTTTGGAGCCACATAGAACAAGTCTCCCTTCTTCCACAGGAAAGCGGCCTTTTAGATATGGACGTCAGCGATCCAGTTTCCCCAAATCTTTTCCTTTCTGGACTGAACTTCAGTCTTCACAGTTCGGCTCACAGCACAATCTCCAGGCCAATCATCATCTCCCTCCCCTTCCCTCAGTGTTTTCTCCACTTTATTGGGGTCACCCATAGCTGAATGGTCCCCTCCCCATCCTCCCCAATGCATGGGCTACTAGAGCTGGGATCCAGGAGGCGTACTCAGCCCTTGTTCAATCTGCCTTCCTGCCCTTCCAATACAACCTAAGATCACTCCACTAATATTGTGGCTGCCCTATCTCTGGCTACTCTGTTGACTCTCATTGGGCTTCTATAAAATCCATTAAATTTCCCTCCCAGGTCTTTTTTCAAATAAATTTCTCTCATTCATACTTTCCCCATTTTATACTTTTAAAGCTGATATTTTTTGAATCCAAGTGAAACCCTTTATAATTATTTAAAAGTTACTTATATATTTTAGCTTTTAAGAAATATTTTTAGATGTGTTTTTATTTCAGAATCGGTGAAATTTAAAATGAATTCAATTTGAGTGTTTGGTAATCTCTCTTACAGTAACCTACTCTGCTCATGATAAGCTTCTCGAGTAACTGAACTTAAAATATTTTTTTCTCATTTTCCAGCTGTCCTGCTTTTGATGTCATGGTTATATGTGCCTTTTTACAGATAACATCTGGTGCTTGCTGTCTAAAGAACATAGTGACCAGTAATGTATCATATTAAATATAACTGGACTTGTTTCAAAATGTATTTATTGGCTAAAACTAGATAGGACTTAGACAGCTGTGAGAGAACATTCATTCACAGAGCATTTAAGTGCCTACAATTCACAGCACTGCATTTGGTGCTTTGGGGCTTTCAGAAGAAGCCAGACTTATTAACAAATCTAGTTCATGCCCAACTTAATTATGCCTTCTCATATGCAGTAGGTTTTAAGGACTTCTCAGATTTTTTACCAAAGTGTTTTTCCATTTTTACAAATTGGGTGTGCTGGCAAATCTAACAAAAAGACCCGAAGTGACACTTGGGCTTTGAGGAAAGACTGTTAGCCCTAAGAAAATGGGGGTGATAGTCTGAGCACCTTAAGGAAATGTCATTACATTAATATTCAGGAGGGAAGACCTGCAGGAATTGCCTCAGAGGGAAGGTAAGTGAATTCCCATCCTGAGGTACCCTTGAAGCAATAGAACCCCTACTTTGGAGTCTTAAGAGAGGGGATTCAGGACTTGCAGGGGGATTGTATTAGGTGACTTTGTGGGGTTCCTTGCAACTCTTAAGATAGTACAAATTAGTTTTTTCTTTCCCACTGGAAAAAGGAAGGAAAAGCGTGAAGTGTGAAGGGGTTGTGGAATTTCATCTCCTAAATAAAATGTGACCAAACAAAGCAAGCTCTTGTGGTTTTGAGTGAAGAACTGTGAAGATGGAAGAAATGGGGAGAGAAGAGATTCTTTTAATTACATTGGACAGAATTAAATGATTTACCCTTTTTGTTCTCCACCCAACAACTTTTTTTCTCTATGGTTCTGTTACATGATTCCCAAAATGACATCTTTCAGTAGTTCTTATTTGCATAATAAAATGCTTCCTTAGTGATTGATTAAAATGAAGACATGGGAAAACTTAAGAGAAATATCCCTTTTTCTTTTTTTTTTAATTTTTATTTTTTAAAGCAACTACTGGAGACATGGTCCCAGAATATGGAATGTACTTGAGAAAAGAGAGAAGAAATTTTTTTGATTTATCAAAAAAACTTTTCATCCAACCAAAGCCCTTTTCTATACAAAATGCCTTATTAAGTTAAAAATAGGTTTTTCCTCTGACCTCATAATATAAATCAAATTTTAAAATGGATGAGCCTCAGGTGTATGTGGAAAAAAAATATTCCTGTTCTTGGTATAGCACTTGTAAGTCACATTGTTCCTTAACTAACCCTTTGTTTCCAGGTATGCTAGAACTGTTACATGAAAACTGATCATTGCTTTGATGTCTTGTTCTTTACATTAGGCACAATTTTGACCATTCTGGTGTTCTTTACTATATATAATTGGGATCTGTATATTTAGGTGTCTACAATACATAGCCTGGAAAACTTGATATCATTTATCCATTTTCTATTTAAATGGATCCAGTTACACTTTTCCTCTTTAATAGTTACCCTATTAAAAGGTGGGAGTACAGATATTTTAAAATTGTATTTCCCATTTAGCATCATCTGTTGTTTCCCTTAGCAAATCTGCCCTTTGGAAAGAGCCATTTTGGAACTTCTTGCTGTAATAAATGGCACCAGTGTTGTTTACACAATGAATACAGCCTGAGAAGCAAAAGCTATTACTTTTGGTACCATCGACCCAAGGACTTTGGGGAAATAACCCATGTAAAACCACTACCCCAAATGGCCTGGTTTGGCTAACATCTGTGCAGATTCTGTCTACCCTCCCCCCCTTTCTTTTTCCTCCCCCTTTTTTCCTCTTCTCCCTCTCTTCCCATACTACTCCTAATGATTTTTAAATATTGAGACTTAGAAGATTGTAATAATACTGCTAGGAAGAATCAAAAGTACATCCTTTTCTTCTAAAAGTCTTTATAAAGCTCTGTTCTGTATTCAAATAAGACTTCTTTCCTCTTATCTTGGATCTTCTGGCTGGTCTAGGCTACCAAATCAAAATATTCATGTTAAACAGGGCAGTATTGTGTTCTTAACAATCAATCCCAGGAAAGCTTTATGTGTACACTATAAATATGGATGCTTAAGACAACACTTTCCTTGAGTTGCATATTAAAAATAGCATTGTACATTACAATGAAAATGCGTGACTTAAGGGCAATATATATATAAGTACATATATACCTTTGTAACCTTTATATTGTAAATAATAAAAAGTTTTGCTTTTAGATGTGCTTGTTTTTTACCTTCAGTGTTTCTTTTTACAAGGTATTTATTCAAATTATTACCTGCTTGAAATGCCAGTTATAAATAGATTGAGAGCAACCACATGTTCCCAGTTAGAGTTTTAATGAGCTAATGACTTCTTGTTCTGGTTGTACAGCTGACTACCTGAGGATAGAAGCTAAATCATTTGATCCATCTGGCCCTCTGTTTTCATGTAAATCATGGGGGGGGGTAGCCAGTTTATTTTTCTGAAATGTTAAAAAGAAATGAATACTTGGAAATCCACCAGTGTCAATCATTTACTTTGAACGTCATCCTCAACAACTATTTTAATCCAGATCTATTAATTACCATCTTCAGGTTGGATGTGTGCTTGAGAAATACACTTGCTTCCTAGCATAAGCCTATGCTTATCATAACTGAGAATAATTAACAAGACAGATATGTAGCAAATCAAAATAATAAAACGTGGTAAGGAGTTAAATACATAAAGATGATTTTGCAGAACCTGAAAATTAGGGGGCAAACTTCATTTTAATAACTAGGCCCCCGCCCCATAATAGTATTATGATACGAAGTGCTATTTAATAAACCACTGCCAGTAAGATGAATAAATAGTTCCTAAGTTACAAGATGAGTCAATTGATATGTTTTACACACAACTTGTAGGAAACATCCATCCTGTACCCGAATATATAATGTTCTCAAGGCAAACAAACGACAATGAAAGTGCTCCTCTTTGTCCTTAATTAAAATTCTCTAATGATTCAAAAACAACAAAAAAAAACCCTCTAATTTCCTGATGTTGCTAGTTATGTCTGTTTGTCACCTGGAGGTAATATCTGAACTTTCCTCACCCCTTCTCTCCATGCAACCAGTTATCAAGTCTCGTAACCTTGACCTTTACCACATCTCCGGTCGCCTCCTCTCTTTAGGGCCCCAGTGCACCTTGCGCAGAACACGTGTCCTATGCCTCCCCTAACCTGTATCCAGGCCACGCCTTTTCCAGTGCCTCTTGGTGTCCCAAAAGTCTTAAGGCAGCTCTAGAACTAAAAAAGGAAGAAATAAGTCTTGTAGGTTTCTTTTTTTTTTTTTAATAAATCAAACGCTACTCCCGAGAGGCTTTTGTGCACCTGGGAGTGCTTGCGATGGGGCTGTTTTCTATCCTGTGTCCTTTGCTAGATAATCCCGGGATGGACCGGCCCCGGCATTCAAGGCTCTCCACCACCTGGCTCTAACCTACCTTTCCAGCCTTGCCTTCTACAACCCCCCCATTCGTGGGCTCTGCGTTCCACTCTTAGGATAGTCCTCGTGGTCATTATCACGACCTCTTACAGGATCCATCCAGCCTGACCGCCAGCCTTGGATCCGACTGTCCTGCGGCTTTTGGCCCTTCTCGCGGGGATGGATAAGCGCGGAAGCGCCGAGTTGGGGCCGCTAGGGGGTAGCCGCGGGTTCGGTGCCGGGCCGCTCTAGGCAGCGCTCGCCGCCCTCTCGCTGGCTCTCCCTCTAGCTCGCTGGCTCGCGGTGGGTTCGGAGCCGAGCGGAGCCGAGCGGAGCCGAGGCCGCCCAGCCGGGGCCCCGCCCGCCTCGCGTCCTCTTCCGCCCGTCGGCCCGTCCTGGAC